>JAVXUP010005116.1:0-22326 GCA_033070095.1 Escallonia herrerae | reverse complement strand
CCAAGCCATGTAAGTATTCAAGTGCCTCCAAACATTGCCGGGTTATGAACTGGTCAGAGACCAAAATAAAACCTATTTTTGAGGAATCATGCATTTTTAGTTAACAGCTATATATGTTGCTGAAATATTAATCTACTATATTACTAATACTAGCCTAATTGAACAAACCTGAAGTCTGTTCAATGTAAAATAAGGCTCTCCACCAGATTCTCGATTATACTTCTGGAATTCATATAAGTTTGCTCGAAGAAGTTCACAAACAATGAAGAGATGCTCCTGCAGAGTTCAAATCCAGAAAAATACCTGAATAATGGGCAAGATATATATATATATATATATATATATATATATATAAAGACACTATAGCATAAATGTAATAACATGCATTTTATAATTTGACGACGCAGTGCCGCTCGAAATTCATAAATATCCTTTAGGAAGGCAAGGCTCCTCAGAGTAGAGCAATCATTTGCTGAAGTAAATCAAAATTTTAATCATTTCTTGGAAATTCTCTGACTACCCAATGTGCTACTTTGAATCCTAGCTAGATGTATATAGATCCAGATGTAGCAACAAACACAAGGGTCCACTAATATATAAAGACCATTAAAAGAGGGCATCCCACTGCAGTAGGTTTCCACCATTCCAGCGTCTGGTGAGGGTTCACCTATCCAACCTTAGCACCGGAGAAGCTATTTCTGTATATGAATTGAACAACTTTACGTTGCACCAAGGCTTACCCTAGAAAAGGTGGGGGTGGGGGGGGGGGGTGTGGATGCCTAATATATCCACACCCCCTTCTAGTTCCTCATTTGCTCAAGAAGCAGGCACTTGCGGAGAGGGGGAACACTAAGCAAGCACGAAAAGTTGGCCCTGTTCTGCTTTCCTAAAACAACCACTTTGAGAGGCAATAAAATGAACAGTATGGAGGCAAATTCTTTCTAACCTATTCGAGTCTTGGACCATCAATCAACTCAACTCAACAAGCCTCTGTCCCTTGTTGCATTAGCTACGATCCCTTCTCTTCTGCCTATGCCTTGTATATGGTCATCCCAAGCCCAGGACAAAAGAGAGTTGCGTTGGGTTGACACCCAGCTTAAAACTAGTCAATTTATGAGTATGCGCCATCACAGAATATAGCAAATGCAAAGCTCAAAACATTGCCGAGAAAATAAGTTACAGGTCATCTAGGAATTGACTTCAAGATGTTCATCAGCAGATAAAACAAGTTATGTGCATTACTCGCGATGCCTCCATTATAATCGAGACAAAACAATGGAGATACATCTATCTAGCGAATCTTCACTTTAGATGGGTCTGTCTAGATTAGATATGTTTGTGCTGATAGATATTTTGATACTCTCCAATCACAAAGAATACTGAGGTTGCCAACTATACAAGATTCAATTCAGTTTGGGCCACATGTTGCAACTGACGTAGTAAAGTTGCCAGAAAAGAACACGACATTTACAGGATTTAAACCAAAAGATCAACGACTGTCATAATGCATATGTTTGACGAAGCCTAAGCTACAAAAAGAGTTGGTGGCTAAACAGAGAAATGTAGAAGGTTTTAGATTGAATATGAATGAAAATCTTTTGACTTTTCCCAGATGCAGCTATGATAAGGAGAGCGGTAATTCACCTACTTCTTCTGACTTTCAATGTGGTACTAAAGATTAATAAGACAAAATAATGTTAATTTAAGCATACCTGAAAATAGAAATAATCATAAAGACGTAAAATGTGGCGTTCATCACCCGGGTCATGCTTATTTACAAGCTTCAGAAGTTTGATTTCATCTAAACTCTGGTCAAAGAAATCCTTGTCATTTTTTATGATCTTCAAGCACACATCAACGCCTGTCTGAAGATCATGTGCCTGAACAACTTTGCTGAAAGCGGCTGAACCAAGGTATTCTGTAACACAATATCTACTTGCAATGATACTATTTATAACAATTGGCAGATCCTTGTTCTCTTCAAAACCAGTCCTGCAGTTGGCATGACAAATGGGTACAACAGTCAGCTAAAAATCAGCCTCAAACAGATAGGCTTAGATACCCCAGCATAAAGGGAGACTATTAATTAACCTTACTGAAATAATAAGATCAATTTTTTTACAAAGGCAAGAATCATTTACATAATTGTTAACTGCATAAGGTGTCAAAGACAAACTGGCAATGACTCGTTTACTGAGAGGCAGTATTAGCAGGTATGCAAGAAAACCTGTTTCGCCTGTGAATGATTCTTAGATCAAATACTTCATATTCATCCTCATTGTTGTTATATATCCAGAGCTCATCACTTGTATTATCGCCCTGTTCATCCGCAGCAGCAGCATGCTCATGGGACCCTCTACCCAGTTCACTATCATCTCCAGCTTGATAGTCAGCACTTCCATTATGGTGGATATCTTTCTCACCCATAAGGGTATGCAAGTCAGATGTTCCTTTAAAATCTTTCACCTGATCATTAGTGGAACTCTTTTGAACAAAGTATATACTACTGCTACTAGATTCATGTTCCAGGCCAGAAACATATTCAGTGGGTTTATCCCCTATAACCTTATCGCATATGTCATTCGTGTCAGTGCCTTGCATATTTGTGAGACTGTAGACTGCAGGAGGCTCCCCACAGCACACACAAGGTGAACTAGAACAGTTATAAACGGCATACCCATCGTTTTCCTTCTCTGTGGCTCCTTCAAGTCTGGCGCTTCCTCTCAAATTACAACAATCTAAAACTTCAACCTCATTTTTTACATCATCTGATGATATAGAAGGCCATGGCCCATCCAGATAATTATTTCTCTCAACGAATTGAAATCCTTGCGAAATATGATTATAACTCAGTTGGTTCTCACTTTGCTTTTGGGTCTCTAGAGTCATGACAAACTTGTCCTCACTAGGGCCACCAAACAAATCTGAGCTGCCAAAGCAAGGAGGCATAGCGTAGTCATCGTCATTCTCCTTGTACCAACACATGTCATTTAGCATATCCAGATCATGGTAATCACGTGCTGTACCAAATTGAGACAACCTTTCTGATGAAGATTGAGAACTAGCCCTCGTCACACTGCAAACTCCGTATGGATTCGTGAATTCTGAATTAGCCATAGCATCAAACTAGTTATGCAAATAGTAAGAAACTACATCAGAGTTATACAGCTAGGCCCACCAGCCTAGATACATGAAAACAGAAAGCAGTAGATGTGACTGCAGAAAACCAAGAATGCCAACAAGATAACTTGAAATCTGATATCTATGTCCCTAAATGTTTGTTAAAATGTTGAAGTGAGATACATAGATCAAACTAAACAAAAGTGACACGTGCCAAGTACATTCAAAGGAAAAGTCGAAGATGTCTGGATATCTCTAAGCCCCGCTTCTAATATCCTGGATTTTTGTTAGAAAAGTCGAAGATGTCTCTTTTTGGAAATAGATGGAGTATACTCGTAGGAATCCTGACTCTTTCTCAGGAAATCAGCATATAACACTACAACAATCTTACTTCTTTCACTAGCATCAGCAATGCAAGTCAAAATAGAAGTCTAAATGAGTTCCATTTCTAGCCAAGATACAACACGCTTAAACTTGTAGAAAAGCAACATCATCACTGAATTGGGTATGTTTAAATAAAGAAACAATAATAAAAAAACTATAAACAATTTAAACACACACACACTGAGGAATAGAAGAGAGATGATTCTTGCATGATGATTTCATCAACTTTTTGCTTAATCAAATGTCAATCGTTATGTTAAATCGTGTTATATTGCTAGTTGTTTTTTACTTTCCAGGGTTGTTTTAATTAGATGCAAACAGAAACACGCAGCACACGCATGCGCGCACACACGCACACAAAAAAAAAGGTCATAAGGTAAGCACTTGGTACCTGAACTCAAGCTGACAAACTCATCAGAGGAGCCAGAGCTCGACTCTCCACCACCCAACTCCTCCCCCTTCTCCTCCGATAGCCGCCGAGTGGCCGGAATCCTCAGCGGCGGAGGCGGCGGGACCATGGGGAACACAAATCTCTGGAAATCGAAAGAACCCAGTTCGGATTTCTCAATTACATCCTCCATAAGAGCCGATTCAGCCTCACAAAACCCATTCTTTCTCAAGAATTCCAGCACCGCTTCCACGTCTGAGACCGCCATTTGGATGGCCAGAAAATCAAAGAAAAAGTTACAGGTGGCGCCGGTGGTGGTGGTGGTGGTGGTTGGTTTTCATGGTAGTGTAGTGGAGAGTGGAGAGAGTTAAATGTGGGAGTTAATTGGAGGGTTGGATTTTGCATGCTTTTGTATGCGAGAAGAGAGTGAGTGAGTGTGTGTGTGTGTCCGGCTTCCGGTCTTTTTGCCACCCCGCTGTGCTGTAAAATCGAAGCCAACGGGAAAGATGTCTTACCAGCTTCGAAAAGTAATCTGTGAGGTGAGAAATTATTATTCGGTGGATTTTACAACGACAAAACTCTTTCCTCGTTTTTGTGGGCCCACAAATGTTCGGTCAATTTTGACCAAAAAGAACGGTCTGAACACGTCATTCATAAATCTACTTAAATGTCTGTTTAAGATTCATTCTAAAATAGGAGTAAATTTTAGCTTAAATTTTAGGGAAAAGTGCAAAAAACACCCTCGTGATTTTGGGCCAGTTGCAAAAAGACCCATGCGGTTACAAAAGTTACAAATGAACACCTGTGATCTCAAAAGTGTTGCAACCGACGATTTCAGTAACTAGGGATGGCAATTCAAACCTCACCCGCAGGATATCCGCTCCGCCCCGCTCCTATAGGAGAGGATTATGTTGACTTTGACCGGGTCACGGAGCGGGTATGGTAATTTTTTTAAAACCCACAGCAGGTTAGGATCGGGTATGGTATTCTGCCTAACCCGCCCCGTGATCCGATCCGACCCGCGACCCGTACCCACCCCGATATACATACCCTATACATAGTTAATCCTAGCCGTCCATCATGTAATATATATAAGCTTTTGTCCTAAACTAAAACCCTAGATCATCTATTCTCTCTCTCTCACTCGGCGCTCTCTTCTTCTGCAGACTCCAAATAGCCACCGGCGCCGCTGTGACGCTGCGTCTTCCCTTCTCTGCGACTCCGTTGCGTCTTCTCTTCTCTGTGACTCCGTTGCGTCTCCTCCACCGCCGACTCCGCTGCTTCTTCTCCATCGCCGATCGTAGCTCACGGAGAATCTGAGATCGATCCAAAGGCCACGGCATCTTCTTCGACTCCACTGCCGGTCGTCTCTTATCGAGAATCTGAGATCGATCCGAAGGCCACCGCATCTTTTGCGACTCCATCGTCGGCCACACAATCTGAGATCGATCCGAAGGCCACCGCATCTTCTTCGACTCCACCGCCGACCACACAATATGAGATCGATCCGAAGACCACTGCATCTTCTTCGATTTTGGAAAAACCAACCAACTGTGTGTAGTTTAGACATTAATATATTCTTTAGGATTTTCAGACATTAGTCTAATGTGTGTAGTTTATTTTTTGTGATAAAGTTTTTGTAATATATATTCAAAAATGTGATATTACCAAGCAGAACGGTTCGGAGCAGGGCGGGTACGGGTCTCCTAGATTCACATAGGATCGGTTATGGTATTCTATAAATAGAACCCGGTGACGGGGCGGGGCAACGTTTCATAACTAGCGGGGCGGGTTCAGATTTTATCAGATCCGCATCCGACCCGCCCCATTGCCATCCCTATCTGTAACAAAATAAAAAAAATTGTCCAAAATACCCTTGTATATAGACCCTAAGATTGTTTCTGTGCATCGAAATTCTTGAGCAGAGGGGCGGCACCACCACCCCAGCGACACCGCCGCCACTCCGGCATTCCAGTCATCTTTACAAGCCCATGCCCTTCCCTATCATCACAACCACAACCCTGCGAAACCCATCGGCCTTTCTCATTCGTCGCCACATCGATCACCCTGTCGCACCGCCATCTTCTCCATCGTTGCCGAGTTTACCCCTGTAGTATGACGAGAACTTTGAAACTTAGTTCTAGGGTTTCACAAACTTTGATGTTGCTGATTTGCCCGAATCGCACAAACTTAGATCTAGGGTTTCAATCGCACCTTACGATTGAAACCCTAGATCTAAGTATGCGCGATTAGGGTTCGAATTGAAACCCTTGATTGTTGTTGACGTGTGTATGTGGTGTTTGGTCGTGGTGCAGTGGTGGTATGCGGATGACGGCGATGGAACTAGGAGGTGATGGCTGCAACAGGACTAGGCGGTGATGACGATTACGGGATTAGGTGGTAATGGCGACAACAAGATAGCGTGGGGGTGTTGCGGTAATGGGATTTGATGAGGTTGTGGCGGTGACGGGTTTCGATGAGGCAGGTGGGGACGAGGGCGATCGTGGGTAGGGCAGGTGGTAGATGGAGTGGGGTGATAGAGGTGGATATGCGGCTAGGGTTTGGTTTCATTATATTAGGGAAGAAAGTTTGGGATTTGGGAGAGAGAAATAAATATAGAGCATTTTAGTCATTTTATTATATTAATATTTATGAAACGCATTATTTAGGCGCGTGAGCAATACATGCCGTTAGTTTGGACAATTTTTTTAACGGTTGCAACACTTTTGTGATCACAGGTGTTCATTTGCAACTTTTGTTACCGCATGAGTCTTTTTACAACTGGCCCAAACCACGAGAGTGTTTTTTGCACTTTTTCCTAAATTTTAATTTATTTATCTTTAAAATCAAATTTAGCTTTGGAAAAAGTAGAATTTCTTCCGTCCCACATAACTTGATCAACTTTTATTTTTGGACCGTCTGACAAAAATTGTTCATTTTTAAATTAAAAAAGATTCTGTAAGTACTTTTATATATTTACTCTTTTTATACTTTTTTTATTCTACTTCTCTCTCAACATTTAAATTTTCATCAACTTATTTTCTCTCTCCTAACCCATTTTCTTACACTTTTTTATTCATTTCTCTTCTCACATTTAACTCTTCAGTAACTCATTTCTCTCTGCTTGACCATTTTATTCCCCTCCACTCTTTAAAGGGTAGAATTGTAAACACACAATATATTACTTAAATCCTTAATTTAAGTAAAAAAATTATCGAAACTCTTTAAAAGGTAGAATCGTAAACACACAATATATTACTTAAATCTTTAATTTAAGTAAAAAAAAATTATCGAATTATGTGAGATGGAGAGAGTAGTAAACTAGCTTAAAATTACAAAAAAAAATATTTGAATAAAAGTGCTTAAATCAGTTCTACTTTAAAAAGATGACCATAAAAGACACTGAATGAATAAATTTCTATCCATTTAATGGAGTAATGTTAAATTTTCATTTCTAAATAACTATAATATACAAATAACTTATGAAAAAAGTCATTTTCACTCACCTAAAGTAGTTATTACTTCTCATTTTCAATTAAAATCACCCACAAGCTCAAATTAGTGCTTATAGTTTGATAATTAACTAGTCACACCGAATAACTAGTCAAAGGATACGAGATGTCCTTTGTGAAAAAAATATAGAGATAATATGGTAAACTAAAGGGTCAAACTTGTATGAAAATAGTCACTTTCAAGAATTATGTATTAAATCAGTTTTTAATTTTTAGAGATAGATTAAATCTTTTTCTCTTTTTTGCCAAACACACACATACCTGATTTAATCAGATTTGACCATTTCAAAATCAATCCCAACATACCCTCTAAAGAATGTTATTTACAAGCGACACAGTATCTCGGCTTGAGAATAGATACACATCGTGTTGGCATGTGATATCTCCTTTTATTTAGGTGGTGATTATGTAGACCTTATATAGTAGTTGCTCACATAACGTATTTAGTAGCGGTTTTTACAAGAGTAATTTTTAAATTTACCATTTGAAAGTATGCTTGCTCAATTCGACCAAGGACTAGAGATCAAGAACAAGATCGACCAAATACTAGAGATTAAGAACAAGTACTACTCCACTCAAGACATTGAGATAACACTTAAATTGGTACGAATCAGATTGAGATTATGATAATCCTGATTTGATACCCTTTTGTTTTAAACTGGAAAAGTTGTCAAATATTTAGGGTTCAATCATCATGAAGCATGCATGGTCAATTGCCTTTTTGACGAGTCCGTACAGCTAAGAATTGATCAGCAAATGCAGGACAAGCTATTTGTCCATCACTTCCAGGTTCATCATGAAATAACATGGATCCTCCAAGCCGCCCCTCCTCACGAATACCAACTTAAACTAATGTCTCCGCGGTTCTTTCAAGCAGACGTGATTTTGGCTACACTGCTGATAGAGAATAGCCTAAAACTTTTCGTACAGTAATAATTGACTATCATTAAATATTATCGATAATACTTTGACAGGTATATTTAGTTATAATTCTTAACGAATACTTTTTTAACGTTACTAATTAAAAATCAATAAGCATATTTAGCGAAAATCATTTGTCAGTACTATACAGAAGAAAGGCTGTAAACTCTTGCTATACTTCTGGTTTCGTCAATTCTTTTCCTCAAGAGACATACACATGATGTATGGTTGAGGTAGTCCGAAGTAGGAAGGATAGAAAGGGCACGAGGTACACTTCTCAAACCATATTTGGTTTGCGAGTGAATTAGTTATAAGACTTAAGGACTTCAATCTGGAGACAATGGGGAAATGGCTAAATTACTGGATAAAAACGAAAAGAACCTTGCCTGGGAACCAAAAAAATATGTTTTAACACTCCTAGCAGCGATCTGCTGGTCACTTTAAAAAACCAGAAAGAAAGCAATTTTCGATGGAATGAAACGTGACCGTGCAAGGATCCTAGAATGATCCCATCAAACAGTAAAGGAGTGGAGGAAGATAGCAACCGTCCCCCGATGAAATTTAGACCAAAAGCCAGGGGTGGGGGTGGAGGGGACAAAATAATGCCTTAAGTGATCTCTCTTTTGCAGTCCTACTATGTATCAGAGCACAACCACGGCCACACACAAATCATTAACAGATACAAGTAGATGCAGAATAGAAAGAGACATCAACAAAAGCATTGGGATTGTTCTACACAAAGGGCAAGAGATCATATGGAAATAAAATTGCAAAAGCATGCAGCTAATGCAAAACGAGCAGAAGCACTTGTCATACGGGAAGCACTAGCAAGAGCTTGGACATAAGCATTTACACAAGTAGAACACCAAACTGACTGCCTAAGTGTTATCAAAAGTTTGGCTTTGGTTGATGAGCGTAGGAGTAGTATGTTTCCTGCTATATTACTAGATATTAAAACTTGTGGTAGCAATCTACTTTTCTATAAAGTCAAAAAGGTACCAAGACAGCAAACAAGCAAGCAGAGCGCATGATCCATCAAAAACTGCTTTGAAGTATGTATATAATTTTACAGATTAATTGAACACATCTAGTTTGTTCCTATCAAAAACTGCTTTGAAGTATGGATATAATTTTGCAGATTAAATGAACACATCTAGTTTGTTCCTAAAAAAAAGGACATATGATGTTGGGAAACTTTGCATGTGTTGCCCGGAGCGCATGATCTATCAAAAACTGCTTTGAAGTATGTATATAATTTTGCAGATTGAATGAACACGTCTAGTTTGTTCCTCAAAGAAAAGGGCATGGGGATGTTGGGGACCTTGCATGTGTTGCTTCCTTTTGGGATGTGTTATTGGTAGAGAATCGATGGTGGGGGGACCTTACTCTAATTTACTGGTCCAAACTACCTTTCATGGGAGCATGAATAATCAGTACCTCCCACCTTTACCATAATTTGAGTACTATTTTGCTTTACATCTTTTGTGGTTAAAAGCTAGGGCTAGAGGTTTGAATTTTAAATGGTGTAAGGCGCATGCATGAAGCCTTCTTCAACTGCTTTGGATGAGCAATGTCACACTTTACTTGAGTTGGTGTATTTTTTGTGTAGGCTTGACGAAATATTTTTGAACGTTAGTTCATGAAGAGGAAGCGCAGACCATTTCCATGACGTCCGCTACCGGCTCAAAAACTCAATAGTTGTTCCGAACCTATAACTTCTATCAAGACACAAGAGGCGAAACAATTGGCAAATTTTGCGTGCCATGCTAGAACAATGGTTCACTAGGGCCGGCTTCTTCGGATACACCTGGTCATGTTGATCATCTACTGTATTTGCCTCCGGTGTTGATGATGTCCTACTATCTTTTAGGTTTTTCATAAATTTCTTGTAGTATCTCTGGCCCAAACTGATGGTTGCTATCCTAGTTATCTATCTAAATTCTTCTTCTTACTAATAAACTCTATTATCAAGAACATTGAATTGTATATTTTTGCAAATTTTGACATATTTTTTGTATTATTTCTTTCATATATCGGATTTTTGTTGTTATGCTATTGATGTCAAGATTTGTACGCAAGAAATTATTTTCTCATAATGTTTAGCAAAAAATTCAATAAAGCATCAAAATGGAATAGAGGCAATACTAAGTACAATTCATTGCCATCCAAAAAAATAATTTTTTTTTTATCAGTTTATCCTGCATTCAAGGCCCTTGACCTTGATCGGTGGATTCTCACTTTTTGCCGTGTTCACTTGATGTTTATGGAAATATTATAAAAAAATATATTGAAAAAGCCGCAATTTTTGGTTCAATCCTATTATTTTTAAAATGTCAGGATGCTAAGTAACACAATTGAAATTCGGGGGTTAAATGAGATGACAATGTAAATCTCAAGAGGTTATTTGCAATATACCCTTAGCAAAAGTTGGTCTTATTCTAGAAATAGGACTTGTCAAAAGACTTTTTTATCTGTGTCTTTTTTATTTCATTTTTCTTTTCAGTATTTTCTTATTCAATTAGATATTAAGATTGATATTACAAGTCAGTTGCACATACTGTACCAAATTTATCTTTTCGAAACGAGTCAAAAACAGATTATTTATCCCTATCCAGGGGATCCATAAGAAAATAATAGTATCTTGTAGCTTGATCTGATCCCTAGAGACTCAAATCAAAGACTTGAGGTTGCATTCTCATTTAACAGCTGCACGAATTAAGGTCCAAAATGGCCATTTACAGCTGCCCAATTCCGGTCAAAGGACTCAAAACCAAGGGCCACCTTGCCAGGACCACCAGTTTCCGGCAATTAGATTAAGCTGCTACGTCTATACTACGTATGAAAGTGTGGGTCCTTAAAATTTATTTTTTAGATCATAATATCCTTGTTACATTCAAAAATCACTTCTTTATCATTTAAACATAATTAACATGCTTTGAATCTAACTTCTTCTAACAAGTCTATTTATTTCACTACTAATAAATACTACAATTAATGAATAGATGTCTCTCTCATTTTCTTATAAAATTTAACAATAATAAAAAGTATATATGTTCATTGTCATCCACAACTTGGTGTTTTATATAAACTATGACATGCAATACATTGAATCATTGATGATAACATCTTATGACATAAGTAGAATAATTAATCTTTCTCAAATGACCATTAGATTGTAACATCTTCTCTAAAGATAGATGAATTTTACTCTAATGTTGTCTTACGGATAATTGGTTCAGCCTTTTAATTAGGCAATGAAATTTCATAATTTGGTTAAACAAATCAAAAAGATTAAAACTAAACATAATAAATCTTTTCCTTCAGCTTTCCTATTTCTTTAAGACTGAATATTATATTTGTGTCCAATTACGTATGTATGTCTCTATGTTTTATTTGTATAGATTTGGTTATGCAAATGTTAGTTATTCTCTGACACAATCTTTAAAACGTTGATAAAATTAACTTACTTTTTCTTACTTTGATGGTTACGGAGTACTCTCACCATTTTTCTATTTAGTAATAGATATGGCTATGATTGAAAAGTATGTTGTAGAATATTATGTCCTAATAAGATCTAGAAATTTCTCATTTCACATTATTTATTAATTAACTGTTGACACAACCTTCTAACTAAAGTTGACTCTAACTCTTCGGCTTCTCTAAAATTTGAATCTTAAAAATAAAAGTTAATGAAGATGTCTATTATTCTCTTTATATAAGCATCCCAAAGTATGTTGATGAATACTTCACAAGCACAATATAATTCATTATGCTTTTGGCTGAAGTAAGTTACTATGATTTTATTTCTTATTTATCTTTATTTATACTATCATTATTTATTTAGATAATCTCTAACTAGATATTATATGAATGGACAGTTCTACGTGTTTGCAATAAAAAATTTAACTTTGGAATAAACAAAATTCCTCTATACTACTTTTAATGTTGCCAAAATTAAAATAGAGAATTAAATTGGATTCAACAATACAAGAATTTTTTTAAAGGATTCAACAATACAAGAATTTATACTTGTTTTTAATGTCGCATCTTCCTATAATGACATCTTGCATTTACTATTTTATCAGCAAAGGATTAAAGGATTCATCACTTTTGATAACAAGTAAAAAAAGAGAGGTTAACAAATACCACTAAAGCACTCTAGGCGACAATAGATTATAATAATGGGATTGGAAGCATGATTGTTGTTTAGTCTGCAACGCATAATCCTATTTCTTTAAAGAAAGAAATTCTTAATAACAATAAAAATTACAAAAAGTGGCCGTATATTTGCAAATAGATATGCATTGGTTATGTTTTCGGGTTAGAAGTTACTAAACTTTTATTTCAACTTTTTCCTAAAAAGTAAATGTGTTATATACTAATCTTATAGCAACATTTTTTTCTCAAATTAATTATGAAAAATATTTTTTGAATGAAGGTGACAAAGGATAATTGTGATGCATTCAACACAACTATGTGTTCATGGGTTGGACTATAGTAGATATAAATAGTAAAAAAAGATTGAAAGCTAAAGTCGAAATATCACAGCGATATGGATGCTCACATAAATATAAATATTAATGTATTGATCGTTAAACTTTATATTTTTAAGTTTAGAATAAATGTATCGATTTAAAATTATAGTACAGTACAAAACCCTTCGACCATGAAAAGATCAAGCGATTTAACTACTCCTTTTTTCTAAAGTAATTATTTTTACTTCAAAAGAATGGTGGGTAAGACCATGATAGGATATGAACTATCATTAGAATCAAATCCACTTACACATTTTGTATTTTATAAAAGTTGTGCGAGATGAAGGTAGTTGAAAAGATAACATTCTTTAGATAGATTCATAACATTTTCGGAGCAACTTATGCATAAGAATCTCAATTTCAACTTGCAATTTGACTTCAATTGAATTAACATATATATATGAACCGTAGAAAATTGATTGTCACATATATATATATATATATATATATATATATATATATATATATATATATATATATATATATGGGAGCTGATCCATTGATAGCGCTAGCAAATGGAGTTAAGTTGCTAGCGCGATCTGACCGTCCATCCTGAAAGATGGACGGTCCAGATCGCGCCTTTTTCCAAAACTGATCCCCGTCCGCCATACTGTCTCGCGGACGGGAGTTTTACCTTTTTGCCCTCCTCCCATGTCCGCGAGACTGTCTCGCGGACGCCTTTCTGTTCCTGACATGTGTCAGGAAAAAGGCGTCCGCCATACTGTATGGCGGACGATCTCTAGGCTGACACATGTCAGGGCCTGTCCCCTCGGTCGCCTATAAAGTCTCGGGCGTGAGCCCCGAGAACTGTCCCCTGGTATCCTAGAATCTATCCCTACTCGGCTCTTTCAGCAAAATTTATGCGGGGCTTTCAGATTCACTTGCTTCCATTTTCAGCACCCTTCAAGCTTTTCTTGGAGTAACACACTTTTGGTTCAAGCATCACTCAAGCAAGGTAAAGTTTGTGATCTTGCTACCGTTTATCTTAGTAATTTTAATTTGTTATGTTCAGTAAATATATAATTAGCAAAATAGGAGACACTTTTGAGATTATGTATATGGTATCCTAAATCGGTCTAATCGTCAAGATAATTTTGAGATAATAAGCGTATTCTATTTCTACATAGGTCTTTTTCACAATGTCTGATTTCGTGTCGAGCTCCAGCACCCCCGTAGATGCTAGTGATCCGTATCTAGGACGAACCTTTCAAACGTTGGAAGAAGCTGGAGAATGTTTTCGAGCTTATTCATTGAGGGTTGGTTTTGGCATTAGAATAAAAACTACAAGAACAAGCAGCGTATCGAAAAGGATATGCTCTCGCTTATACGAGTGTCATAGGGGCAGAAACCCAGTGCAAAATGAGACACGCGTAGGCAACGATGACAGTGATGATGACGAAATAGGGTATGCGCGGAGAAGACGGGATTGCTTTGCGCGCACGAATTGCCAGGTCAAGATGTTCGTAAGCTATAAAGCCAAACAAGATCATTGGCTTATTACCAGCCTGGAACTGGCACACAATCACCCGTTAGTAACCCCTTCTAAGGTGAGTCAGATGCATCAACACAAGAAGATGGGTAAGGTCGCGAGGAGCCTAATTCACACAATGAGCGATGCGCGGCTAGGACCTACCGACATGATTAATGTTCTTGCTGAACAGGCTGGGGGAATTCAAAATTTAAACTTTAACACGACAGACGTTCGTAACGCGGTCCGAACCCATAGACGAGCCGCGTATGACCTCAATGATGCGCAAGCGACAATGAGCCTATTGAAACGGATGCAGATGGAGGACCCGCAGTTTACCTTCGACTATAAACTTGACGACGAGCATCGAGTTAGCACAATTTTTTGGGTCGACGGTCGTTCGAGGCTAGCTTATAAGCATTTTGGGGATGTCGTGACTTTCGACACCACATACCGTACCAACAAGTACTCGATGCCGTTCGCTCCTTTCACGGGCGTCAATCATCATTATCACTCCATCCTGTTCGGGTTCGCCTTGTTAAGGGACGAGAGCGAGAGTTCTTTTGAATGGTTGTTTAGGGTGTGGCTGGAAGCAATGAACTTCAAAGCACCGACTGTTATCATCACCGATCAAGATTTGGCAATGAAGAAGGCTATTGCTACCGTCTTCCCAGATACTCGACACAACTTGTGCACTTGGCACATAAGCAACAAATACCCTGAACGTCTGCATCACATGTACGCAAAGTATCCAGACTTTAAACAGGATTTTGACAAATGCGTCCTCAAGTCATTAACGATTGAGGAATTCGAGGAGAGGTGGGAAAAGCTTGTTCGGGATTACTCATTGCAAGACAACGAGTGGCTCCAGCACTTGTACGGGCTCAAAGAGCAATGGATTGGTGTTTACACGAGAAGTCATTTTTCTGCGGGCATGAAAACGACGGGCAGGAGTGAATCTATGAATGCCACGTTCGATAGTTATGTGGGTACAGCTACCAATTTGAAGAGTTTCGTCACATCAGCACAAAAAGCGGTTGCGTCGTTGTTCGTGAAAGAAAGGGCTGCAGACTTTGCAACCACGTACAAGCAAAGGAGAAGGTTGCTTGAGACCCCGCTGGAGCTGAACGGTGCCAAAGTCTATACGAAGGAGATCTTCCTGCTATACCAAGTAGAGCTGCAAAAATCGGGCCGATACAGTATATATAAGGTGGCAGAAAAGTCGTCGCGTGAGTACAAGGTTTATTCGCTCGTGAATGACCTCGTCCCTGAGAAGCTGCGCAGAATTTATACGGTGACCCACGACACATTGACGGACTCGGTGACATGTGTTTGTAAGAAGTTTGAGTTCCATGGCATCCTGTGTAGACACATTCTGCGGTTTTTCACACAGAAGAATATCAGGACAATCCCCGATAAATACGTCCTGCCACGTTGGACGAAAGGTGCAAACAGGTTGCACGGTACCATTTCCTTTCCGGAGCACCCGTATACTGACTTTGAAGAATCAGAGACGTTGCGGTATAATCATCTGGTGACGATGTTCACCCGTTTGTCCGTAAAGGGTGCTGCTACAATGGTCGGATATAAACATCTCCTCGAGGTAGCTCAGCAGCAAGAGCCCATCGTCGACCAATTGGAAGCAGCTTCAGTCAGCAATGCGGTTGACACCGAGCCTACGACGGGATCAGAAGATGACGAGCCGGGGGAGGGAGCCGACAATGATATCCGGCCTTCGGATCCAATTATATCGCAAACGAAAGGCCGCAAGAGATCTACGCGGATGAAAAGCTCTATTGAGACGGCAACTCAACCAAAAAAGCTAAGAAGGTGTGCATTGTGCAACAAAATGACAGACCACGACAAGCGGAACCATTACAAGGCACTGGGGATAAGTCCAGTGCCTTTGCAAGACGGGGAAGAAGATGATGCCGAGGATGAGGACGAACAAGCTGCAGTGGAACTTTAGTGTACTGAATATTTTGTAATAATCTTTTATGAGCCATCAAAAGTGTCGGACATTTTGTAATAATATTTTAGTAATGACTCGTTTGTAATAACCTTTACAATCATTTTTTTATACGTGATTTCTTACACTGTCCGCTACACTGCGCAGCACAACATTAGAAACCTAAGGTATTAAAGAATACCCCCCCTACAACACTTAGTTTTTTTTGGTTTTGGTTCACTTCTCTGCGTCCGCTATACTATGTAGCGGACGGCCCCGCAGAATACCCCCCTACAACACTTAGTTTTTTTTTGGTTTTGGTTCACTTCTCTGCGTCCGCTATACTATGTAGCGGACAGCCCCGCAGAATACCCCCCCTACAACACTTAGGTTTTTTTTGTTTTTGTTCACTTCTCTGCGTCCGCTATACTATGTAGCGGACGGCCCCGCAGAATACCCCCCCTACAACACTTAGTTTTTTTTTGGTTTTGGTTCACTTCTCTGCGTCCGCTATACTATGTAGCGGACAGCCCCGCAGAATACCCCCCCTACAACACTTAGGTTTTTTTTGTTTTTGTTTACTTCTCTGCGTCCGCTATACTATGTAGCGGACGGCCCCGCAAATACCCCCCTACAACACTTAGTTTTTTTTGGTTTTGGTTCACTTCTCTGCGTCCGCTATACTATGTAGCGGACGGCCCCGCAGAATACCCCCCTACAACACTTAGTTTTTTTTGGTTTTGGTTCACTTCTCTGCGTCCGCTATACTATGTAGCGGACAGCCCCGCAGAATACCCCCCTACAACACTTAGTTTTTTTTTTGGTTTTGGTTCACTTCTCTGCGTCCGCTATACTATGTAGCGGACAGCCCCGCAGAATACCCCCCTACAACACTTAGTTTTTTTTTTTTGGTTTTGGTTCACTTCTCTGCGTCCGCTATACTATGTAGCGGACAGCCCCGCAGAATACCCCCCTACAACACTTAGTTTTTTTTTGGTTTTGGTTTACTTCTCTGCGTCCGCTATACTATGTAGCGGACGGCCCGCAGAATACCCCCCCTACAACACTTAGTTTTTTTTGGTTTTGGTTCACTTCTCTGCGTCCGCTATACTATGTAGCGGACGGCCCCGCAGATACACATATTATCGATCACTTTGTTATTTTTTGAACACTTGCCCTGCAGATAGACAGATATCCAACACTTGGTTTCCCACCGTTAAATCACATTGGTCAATAAAATCAATCGCATTCAATAAATTTTTTGGGTTAAAAAAGTGTTGTAACGTTACAATGTGAATTGGGGAACATCATCTCTCGCAGGAATTATGTTCCTTACACGGATTTACAATAAACCTAATAGCTCTAGGCCGGCCATTTATAATTTGCCAAGCAATCCTATACCTAAAGTCTTGTATGCATTCTTCGCTCCAGACAGTCTTCTTGAGGCTCTCAGACCGGCAAATGTAATCCATGTACATGCAGAGGAAGACGCCGCAGTCCGAGGAATTATGTTGCTTGGGCCTACTCCTCTTCAATCGGAAAATGAGGACCGGCCTGCGCGATACCTTCTCCCGACGCCTACCATTGACCAGGGCAGCAAAAAGATTCTGCGAGAACCATAATAAGCATTAAACATAGCTAGCAAAATAAGATTAATCAGTTTTATAATATGCAAGTTACAACAAGAAGGAAACAGGATCTTACCATGGCATCCAACTGGCCTATGCCTCGGTACATATCAATCACAGGCATCACGTCGGTATCGTCGTAGAGACTGTCGACGACTGAAACCGTGCTCTGTAATGGTTCGTAGCAAACCAAGTACCAGTGCGCATTCCCTAAAAAGGGGATTAGAAACACGTCGGCAACACTTGCGCTCACTGGACTATCCCTAGCAAGATATGCTTGTAGGTTAGGGGACGGTTTCCACTGGGCCATGCCTCTCCCCTTCCTTGCATTGCCCCAGTCGTGCCACTCTTGTACTAGGAGCTGATGGAAAAAAGCATCCAAGATAAACACGCGCAGACCGATGTCTGGATGCTCCCGACACCTTCGCCTCAGAATTTGCACGTAGTGCGAGATGACACCGCTGTCTAACCAAGATCCCGGCGCCAGCGAGGCGATCTCTGTCCAAGAGGCATTGTAATCCAAGCCCTCGGGGTGATCCACGTCATACGACGCTCCGTCTTGGGGGGCCCCGCTAAAATAACGGGCTCGGATTAGATCGCATTTATGCGGCTTTAGGGGCCTGGCTGGATGCCCTTTCGGATATTGCCCTCGGGGGTCGATCGGGGGATATTGGCCTCCAATTCCTTCTTCGGCCGGCTGATATTCCCCTTCGGGGCCGCCAACTGGTCCCGCCCACGGGACAATGGGCAGTGCCTCGGAGAAACCGTAGTTTCCGAAAGGAAAGTCTTGCGTGACTTGAGAGAGGGGTTCCGGGAACAAATTGAAGGAGGGGCCGCTGTAATCGCCCCACGACGCTTGAGCCTGTCCCATCCCCGCTTCAGAGGTACCAACAACTCCCTGACTCACCCCTGAAGCCTGTCCAGAGGGATCACCGTATCCCTGGCTGACGCCCGTATAACCCATTCCCGGGCTTACTCCCGAAGACTGGCCCGATGCTTGGCGCAAAAAATTCCCGCAGCCTAAAGCCAATGTCGCAGCCTGTTGGCAAAGATCCTCGCCCATTGCGCTCACCAGATCCCTCCGCTCACTCAACTTCTGGAAGAATGCAAGCGAGGCATTAACCTACATCCAAAGAGATAAAAAATTAAGTAACTTCAATCAGACATTTATATTCAACTAATTTGGTTCAAGTCAGACTTGTTGGGCAACTTACGAGATTGTATGCCATACGCTCATCGATCTGACCCCTAGGCGCATACCTCTCCCCACGTTCAAAGTTTACAGGGGCTACTCTCCTCCGCGTGATGCGGTAGTACCACTCATCGTACTGATCGATGCTGATAACGGGGTCTGGCTCCGAGACGATGGCCGCCAGTGTGTCCTGCCAAGAAGTCCAAAGCTCTATTTCGGCCGCGCACAATTCGTACGCATTGGCGGTGCCAAACACTCCGACATCCGGTGGGTTCCTGTTAACCCTCATATCCGGGGCATCGACTGGCAAACCCTGCTCCAACTCAAAATGGCGCATTGCTCGGTCGGGCAGCTGCCACTCTGCGAGCTCGAAATGGATCAGGGGTGTGCGCTGCAACCCGGAGAGCGTGAAGACGAACGACTCTCCCACCCGTCGCGCCAAACGTATGTACGGTGCCCAACGCATTTGGCCCGGAGATAGACGGTCGAACTCCCCTCGATAGTACGTAATGTTGTGATGGGGATCGACTCTCCTCTTGTAGTGGCTAGCCCTCCGGCTGTACTCCCAAGCACACAACCGAGGCCAGACTTTGTCGGTTCCATCCCTACGCGTTGGTGCACCGGGAGCAAGGTGTTCGTAAGACCACACCTGAGAACATCAAAAAATTATATTTATATCGTCGATTCAACAAAAATAAAACACAATAACGAAGACATGATTTATATGATATACCTGCAATAGCGAGAGACATGCACATATGGCTTTGGAGTTGGGCCTCGTTGCCTTGTGCAATGCTCGGTACAGATACGAAAGAACCGCTGCACCCCAGGCATAATCCCCAACCTCCGACAGGTTACCCAACAACGGTAAATATTTCACGCTGACCGTGTTCTTCGACGTCGTTGGGAATAAAATTGCTCCCATCACCCACAAGAGGAAGGCCTTTGTGTACACCACAAGCTCACGGCCCGTATAGTTTTCCGGCAAAACCCCGTAGGTATCTACCAACCACTTCAACTTTATACCACCAGTGCTAAATTGATCCTGGGGTATCGAAGTGAAGAAGTCTCGCGCTGTTCTCTTATTCGTTGCGTCTGACGGAGGAGCAATTACCGGCCGCCCCGTCACCGGCAACCCCAAGATGAACCCTACATCTTCTAGGGTAATCGTCATCTCTCCGATCGGGAAGTGAAACGTATTCGTTTCACTTCTCCACCTCTCAACAAGGGCACCTATCAAGGCCCGGTCAAGCTGTTGAAAGATCTGCCCATGCGTGAAAATCCCAAACCCAATTCCACGCAGTATTCTTTTCTGGGACTTGTTCAAGGTCCATCTCGTGAACTCGCGAGATACTTCTACGGTGGTGAGAAGTTCTCTTTCCTACGAATTATTAATAAATACAATTTGAGCAAAATGAACGGTAAAACAACGTTCGTAATAATAAGAAAGTTGATAAATAATGTATCTTACTCCACCATCCCATATGAGCGTACTGATATGGTTGGCTTGGTCGTATAACACGGATGGATCTTCTGGTCCAGGGATAAATTCCATTTTTTGCAACTGAAACTATGGAATCGGATTTTACAAACGCTAGCACATGAACAAATACATACATATATAAATCCTCATCATCGCTAGCACATGCTCAATGCATAATCAAAACCACGCATAAAACGCAATATTGATCACAACTATAGATTAGAAACATGTAAAGGATTGATTTTGTGAACTTACGTGATCTATTAGGGGGGATTAAAGCTGCTCTTATGAAGAAATTGCGCAGATCTGCTTGCCAACGCCGCTGGGAATATTTGTGAGTAGGAAGAACGGAGAAGAAGAGTGTAGAAGTTATAGGGGGACTTTCTTTTGGGTTTGAATATATATATTTGCTGTCCGCTGGACAATATATATTTGCCGTCCGCTATATAGTATCGCGGGTCTGTTCCTTGTCCGCTATATAGTATCGCGGACGCTAGACTTTTGGTAGTTTTCTCTACGTCCGCTATACTATGTAGCGGACGACACATCTTCTCTACGTCCGCTACATAGTATAGCGGACGGCCCCGCAGAATGTTTTTGGTTGTGTTCTCTACGTCCGCTACTATACTACTACTTAGTTTTCTTCTACACTTTGTTCCACCTCTCCAAAACTTCGTTTTTCTACACTTTTTTCAGTTTTTACTAGGAAAAAAAATTTGTCAAACCCTTAGTTTTTTCTTCTACACTTAGTTTTTTCTTCTACACTTACTTCCACCTCTCCAACACTTAGTTTTTTCTACACTTAGTCCAAACTGTCCGCTATATAGTATCGCGGATATACTTACCGCAGAAAATGGTTGGCACGGACCAGACATTTCAGTTTTTAAAACTGAAAAAAAAGAGGGAAAAATTTTTGTCAAACGGGGCCTTAGTTCCCGACCTTCCCGAACCCGGCCTAAGCGGAGGGCCTTATATCCGCTATATATATAGAACTATACAATGTGGCGTAATGTAATAAATTGGAATAAATTGGCGCCCGTAATGCAGTTTTAATAAATTGAAATAAATTGGCCCGAAGACTTGTTTTAGCGACATAGTACGTTAATGCTATTTTAATAAACTGACGCCCGAAGACTTGTTTTAGCGACGGAATCAACAATCTCAATTTTTCCAAAAAATAATGTACGATTCATAATCAACGATCTCAATATATCAATATAAGGCAACAAAAAAAGGCACAATTAAGCAAGAAAAAATTTGAAAACATAATAAACAAGAACATAAATTTTTTTATTATAATAAACTATGGTTCACAAATGGGGTACGAAAGCTTTTCACAAGCGCTCCGTTCAAAGATTACAACTTGAAAATCCCACCACCCAAGGTGTTCGAACACTACAAAGTCCCCGAGTTCGAGGCCATGCTGGCGCACGAAGACGTTCCAACCCTCTGCGAATTCCTTTTTTTGGGATCGGCCGGGCTTCAGCTTGATTTCAACCTGCCATGCCCCCTTGCGGCTATATAATCTTGCACTATCATGAATTGTTGTAAATTGATTGGTAAATGCTTCCGGTATGTCCTACCAAACACAAAATACAAAAAATAGGTTAGTTTTGGTTAAGAAAAACAAAAGATCAAACTTTTAACACACGAAAATACAGAGAAAGAGAAAGAGGGATAGCCTACAAGTTCATGCTCAAATCCCGGCATCATGACTTTGAAAAAGTGTTTGCCTACCCAGGTGCAA
>JAVXUP010005115.1:0-22330 GCA_033070095.1 Escallonia herrerae | reverse complement strand
CAAATGCGTCCTCAAGTCATTAACGATTGAGGAATTCGAGGAGAGGTGGGAAAAGCTTGTTCGGGATTACTCATTGCAAGACAACGAGTGGCTCCAGCACTTGTACGGGCTCAAAGAGCAATGGATTGGTGTTTACACGAGAAGTCATTTTTCTGCGGGCATGAAAACGACGGGCAGGAGTGAATCTATGAATGCCACGTTCGATAGTTATGTGGGTACAGCTACCAATTTGAAGAGTTTCGTCACATCAGCACAAAAAGCGGTTGCGTCGTTGTTCGTGAAAGAAAGGGCTGCAGACTTTGCAACCACGTACAAGCAAAGGAGAAGGTTGCTTGAGACCCCGCTGGAGCTGAACGGTGCCAAAGTCTATACGAAGGAGATCTTCCTGCTATACCAAGTAGAGCTGCAAAAATCGGGCCGATACAGTATATATAAGGTGGCAGAAAAGTCGTCGCGTGAGTACAAGGTTTATTCGCTCGTGAATGACCTCGTCCCTGAGAAGCTGCGCAGAATTTATACGGTGACCCACGACACATTGACGGACTCGGTGACATGTGTTTGTAAGAAGTTTGAGTTCCATGGCATCCTGTGTAGACACATTCTGCGGTTTTTCACACAGAAGAATATCAGGACAATCCCCGATAAATACGTCCTGCCACGTTGGACGAAAGGTGCAAACAGGTTGCACGGTACCATTTCCTTTCCGGAGCACCCGTATACTGACTTTGAAGAATCAGAGACGTTGCGGTATAATCATCTGGTGACGATGTTCACCCGTTTGTCCGTAAAGGGTGCTGCTACAATGGTCGGATATAAACATCTCCTCGAGGTAGCTCAGCAGCAAGAGCCCATCGTCGACCAATTGGAAGCAGCTTCAGTCAGCAATGCGGTTGACACCGAGCCTACGACGGGATCAGAAGATGACGAGCCGGGGGAGGGAGCCGACAATGATATCCGGCCTTCGGATCCAATTATATCGCAAACGAAAGGCCGCAAGAGATCTACGCGGATGAAAAGCTCTATTGAGACGGCAACTCAACCAAAAAAGCTAAGAAGGTGTGCATTGTGCAACAAAATGACAGACCACGACAAGCGGAACCATTACAAGGCACTGGGGATAAGTCCAGTGCCTTTGCAAGACGGGGAAGAAGATGATGCCGAGGATGAGGACGAACAAGCTGCAGTGGAACTTTAGTGTACTGAATATTTTGTAATAATCTTTTATGAGCCATCAAAAGTGTCGGACATTTTGTAATAATATTTTAGTAATGACTCGTTTGTAATAACCTTTACAATCATTTTTTTATACGTGATTTCTTACACTGTCCGCTACACTGCGCAGCACAACATTAGAAACCTAAGGTATTAAAGAATACCCCCCTACAACACTTAGTTTTTTTTGGTTTTGGTTCACTTCTCTGCGTCCGCTATACTATGTAGCGGACGGCCCCGCAGAATACCCCCCTACAACACTTAGTTTTTTTTTGGTTTTGGTTCACTTCTGCGTCCGCTATACTATGTAGCGGACAGCCCCGCAGAATACCCCCCTACAACACTTAGGTTTTTTTTGTTTTGGTTCACTTCTCTGCGTCCGCTATACTATGTAGCGGACGGCCCCGCAGAATACCCCCCTACAACACTTAGTTTTTTTTTGGTTTTGGTTCACTTCTCTGCGTCCGCTATACTATGTAGCGGACATCCCCGCAGAATACCCCCCCTACAACACTTAGTTTTTTTTGGTTTTGGTTCACTTCTCTGCGTCCGCTATACTATGTAGCGGACAGCCCCGCAGAATACCCCCCTACAACACTTAGTTTTTTTTTGGTTTTGGTTCACTTCTCTGCGTCCGCTATACTATGTAGCGGACGGCCCGCAGAATACCCCCCTACAACACTTAGTTTTTTTTTGGTTTTGGTTCACTTCTCTGCGTCCGCTATACTATGTAGCGGACATCCCGCAGAATACCCCCCTACAACACTTAGTTTTTTTTGGTTTTGGTTCACTTCTCTGCGTCCGCTATACTATGTAGCGGACAGCCCGCAGAATACCCCCCTACAACACTTAGTTTTTTTTTGGTTTTGGTTCACTTCTCTGCGTCCGCTATACTATGTAGCGGACAGCCCCGCAGAATACCCCCCTACAACACTTAGTTTTTTTTTGGTTTTGGTTCACTTCTCTGCGTCCGCTATACTATGTAGCGGACGGCCCCGCAGAATACCCCCCTACAACACTTAGTTTTTTTTTGGTTTTGGTTCACTTCTCTGCGTCCGCTATACTATGTAGCGGACAGCCCCGCAGAATACCCCCCTACAACACTTAGTTTTTTTTTTGTTTTGGTTTACTTAGCGGACGGCCCCGCAGAATACCCCCCTGCAACACTTAGTTTTTTTTTGGTTTTGGTTCACTTCTCTGCGTCCGCTATACTATGTAGCGGACGGCCCCGCAGATACACATATTATCGATCACTTTGTTATTTTTTGAACACTTGCCCTGCAGATAGACAGATATCCAACACTTGGTTTCCCACCGTTAAATCACATTGGTCAATAAAATCAATCGCATTCAATAAATTTTTTGGGTTAAAAAAGTGTTGTAACGTTACAATGTGAATTGGGGAACATCATCTCTCGCAGGAATTATGTTCCTTACACGGATTTACAATAAACCTAATAGCTCTAGGCCGGCCATTTATAATTTGCCAAGCAATCCTATACCTAAAGTCTTGTATGCATTCTTCGCTCCAGACAGTCTTCTTGAGGCTCTCAGACCGGCAAATGTAATCCATGTACATGCAGAGGAAGACGCCGCAGTCCGAGGAATTATGTTGCTTGGGCCTACTCCTCTTCAATCGGAAAATGAGGACCGGCCTGCGCGATACCTTCTCCCGACGCCTACCATTGACCAGGGCAGCAAAAAGATTCTGCGAGAACCATAATAAGCATTAAACATAGCTAGCAAAATAAGATTAATCAGTTTTATAATATGCAAGTTACAACAAGAAGGAAACAGGATCTTACCATGGCATCCAACTGGCCTATGCCTCGGTACATATCAATCACAGGCATCACGTCGGTATCGTCGTAGAGACTGTCGACGACTGAAACCGTGCTCTGTAATGGTTCGTAGCAAACCAAGTACCAGTGGGCATTCCCTAAAAAGGGGATTAGAAACACGTCGGCAACACTTGCGCTCACTGGACTATCCCTAGCAAGATATGCTTGTAGGTTAGGGGACGGTTTCCACTGGGCCATGCCTCTCCCCTTCCTTGCATTGCCCCAGTCGTGCCACTCTTGTACTAGGAGCTGATGGAAAAAAGCATCCAAGATAAACACGCGCAGACCGATGTCTGGATGCTCCCGACACCTTCGCCTCAGAATTTGCACGTAGTGCGAGATGACACCGCTGTCTAACCAAGATCCCGGCGCCAGCGAGGCGATCTCTGTCCAAGAGGCATTGTAATCCAAGCCCTCGGGGTGATCCACGTCATACGACGCTCCGTCTTGGGGGGCCCCGCTAAAATAACGGGCTCGGATTAGATCGCATTTATGCGGCTTTAGGGGCCTGGCTGGATGCCCTTTCGGATATTGCCCTCGGGGGTCGATCGGGGGATATTGGCCTCCAATTCCTTCTTCGGCCGGCTGATATTCCCCTTCGGGGCCGCCAACTGGTCCCGCCCACGGGACAATGGGCAGTGCCTCGGAGAAACCGTAGTTTCCGAAAGGAAAGTCTTGCGTGACTTGAGAGAGGGGTTCCGGGAACAAATTGAAGGAGGGGCCGCTGTAATCGCCCCACGACGCTTGAGCCTGTCCCATCCCCGCTTCAGAGGTACCAACAACTCCCTGACTCACCCCTGAAGCCTGTCCAGAGGGATCACCGTATCCCTGGCTGACGCCCGTATAACCCATTCCCGGGCTTACTCCCGAAGACTGGCCCGATGCTTGGCGCAAAAAATTCCCGCAGCCTAAAGCCAATGTCGCAGCCTGTTGGCAAAGATCCTCGCCCATTGCGCTCACCAGATCCCTCCGCTCACTCAACTTCTGGAAGAATGCAAGCGAGGCATTAACCTACATCCAAAGAGATAAAAAATTAAGTAACTTCAATCAGACATTTATATTCAACTAATTTGGTTCAAGTCAGACTTGTTGGGCAACTTACGAGATTGTATGCCATACGCTCATCGATCTGACCCCTAGGCGCATACCTCTCCCCACGTTCAAAGTTTACAGGGGCTACTCTCCTCCGCGTGATGCGGTAGTACCACTCATCGTACTGATCGATGCTGATAACGGGGTCTGGCTCCGAGACGATGGCCGCCAGTGTGTCCTGCCAAGAAGTCCAAAGCTCTATTTCGGCCGCGCACAATTCGTACGCATTGGCGGTGCCAAACACTCCGACATCCGGTGGGTTCCTGTTAACCCTCATATCCGGGGCATCGACTGGCAAACCCTGCTCCAACTCAAAATGGCGCATTGCTCGGTCGGGCAGCTGCCACTCTGCGACCTCGAAATGGATCAGGGGTGTGCGCTGCAACCCGGAGAGCGTGAAGACGAACGACTCTCCCACCCGTCGCGCCAAACGTATGTACGGTGCCCAACGCATTTGGCCCGGAGATAGACGGTCGAACTCCCCTCGATAGTACGTAATGTTGTGATGGGGATCGACTCTCCTCTTGTAGTGGCTAGCCCTCCGGCTGTACTCCCAAGCACACAACCGAGGCCAGACTTTGTCGGTTCCATCCCTACGCGTTGGTGCACCGGGAGCAAGGTGTTCGTAAGACCACACCTGAGAACATCAAAAAATTATATTTATATCGTCGATTCAACAAAAATAAAACACAATAACGAAGACATGATTTATATGATATACCTGCAATAGCGAGAGACATGCACATATGGCTTTGGAGTTGGGCCTCGTTGCCTTGTGCAATGCTCGGTACAGATACGAAAGAACCGCTGCACCCCAGGCATAATCCCCAACCTCCGACAGGTTACCCAACAACGGTAAATATTTCACGCTGACCGTGTTCTTCGACGTCGTTGGGAATAAAATTGCTCCCATCACCCACAAGAGGAAGGCCTTTGTGTACACCACAAGCTCACGGCCCGTATAGTTTTCCGGCAAAACCCCGTAGGTATCTACCAACCACTTCAACTTTATACCACCAGTGCTAAATTGATCCTGGGGTATCGAAGTGAAGAAGTCTCGCGCTGTTCTCTTATTCGTTGCGTCTGACGGAGGAGCAATTACCGGCCGCCCCGTCACCGGCAACCCCAAGATGAACCCTACATCTTCTAGGGTAATCGTCATCTCTCCGATCGGGAAGTGAAACGTATTCGTTTCACTTCTCCACCTCTCAACAAGGGCACCTATCAAGGCCCGGTCAAGCTGTTGAAAGATCTGCCCATGCGTGAAAATCCCAAACCCAATTCCACGCAGTATGCTTTTCTGGGAATTGTTCAAGGTCCATCTCGTGAACTCGCGAGATACTTCTACGGTGGTGAGAAGTTCTCTTTCCTACGAATTATTAATAAATACAATTTGAGCAAAATGAACGGTAAAACAACGTTCGTAATAATAAGAAAGTTGATAAATAATGTATCTTACTCCACCATCCCATATGAGCGTACTGATATGGTTGGCTTGGTCGTATAACACGGATGGATCTTCTGGTCCAGGGATAAATTCCATTTTTTGCAACTGAAACTATGGAATTGGATTTTACAAACGCTAGCACATGAACAAATACATACATATATAAATCCTCATCACCGCTAGCACATGCTCAATGCATAATCAAAACCACGCATAAAACGCAATATTGATCACAACTATAGATTAGAAACATGTAAAGGATTGATTTTGTGAACTTACGTGATCTATTAGGGGGGGATTAAAGCTGCTCTTATGAAGAAATTGCGCAGATCTGCTTGCCAACGCCGCTGGGAATATTTGTGAGTAGGAAGAACACGGGGAGAAGAAGAGTGTAGAAGTTATAGGGGGACTTTCTTTTGGGTTTGAATATATATATTTGCTGTCCGCTGGACAATATACATTTGCCGTCCGCTATATAGTATCGCGGGTCTGTTCCTTGTCCGCTATATAGTATCGCGGACGCTAGACTTTTGGTAGTTTTCTCTACGTCCGCTATACTATGTAGCGGACGACACATCTTCTCTACGTCCGCTACATAGTATAGCGGACGGCCCCGCAGAATGTTTTTGGTTGTGTTCTCTACGTCCGCTACTTAGAATACCACTACTTAGTTTTTTCTTCTACACTTTGTTCCACCTCTCCAAAACTTCGTTTTTTCTACACTTTTTTCAGTTTTTAAAACTGAAAAAAAGAGGGAAAAAAAATTTGTCAAACGGGGCCTTAGTTTTTTCTTCTACACTTAGTTTTTTCTTCTACACTTACTTCCACCTCTCCAACACTTAGTTTTTTCTACACTTAGTCCAAACTGTCCGCTATATAGTATCGCGGATATACTTACCGCAGAAAATGGTTGGCACGGACCAGACATTTTTTTTCTGTTTTTAAAACTGAAAAAAGAGGGAAAAATTTTTTGTCAAACGGGGCCTTAGTTCCCGACCTTCCCGAACCCGGCCTAAGCGGAGGGCCCCTTATATCCGCTATATATATAGAACTATACAATGTGGCGTAATGTAATAAATTGGAATAAATTGGCGCCCGTAATGCAGTTTTAATAAATTGAAATAAATTGGCCCGAAGACTTGTTTTAGCGACATAGTACGTTAATGCTATTTTAATAAACTGACGCCCAAAGACTTGTTTTAGCGACGGAATCAACAATCTCAATTTTTCCAAAAAATAATGTACAATTCATAATCAACGATCTCAATATATCAATATATCGAGGCAACAAAAAAAGGCACAATTAACCAAGAAAAAATTTGAAAACATAATAAACAAGAACATAAATATTTTTATTATAATAAACTATGGTTCACAAATGGGGTACGAAAGCTTTTCACAAGCGCTCCGTTCAAAGATTACAACTTGAAAATCCCACCACCCAAGGTGTTCGAACACTACAAAGTCCCCGAGTTCGAGGCCATGCTGGCGCACGAAGACGTTCCAACCCTCTGCGAATTCCTTTTTTTGGGATCGGCCGGGCTTCAGCTTGATTTCAACCTGCCATGCCCCCTTGCGGCTATATAATCTTGCACTATCATGAATTGTTGTAAATTGATTGGTAAATGCTTCCGGTATGTCCTACCAAACACAAAATACAAAAAATAGGTTAGTTTTGGTTAAGAAAAACAAAAGATCAAACTTTTAACACACGAAAATACAGAGAAAGAGAAAGAGGGATAGCCTACAAGTTCATGCTCAAATCCCGGCATCATGACTTTGAAAAAGTGTTTGCCTACCAGGTGCAAGTTGCCAATATAATCGTAGGCGTAGGTGGTCTCCGATCCAGAAGCCATCGAGATCGTCGTTGAGGTGAGGACGGTGGTGTCGGCGGGGAGATGTGGGTGACCGGAGATGTGAGTCGCCGTAGATGGGGTAGCGGCTTTAGGTTAGATGTTCGAGAGAGGGGACGCCGTCCGCTACAATAATATAAATACCCCGATCTGATTAAATATTTATAGCAGGAGAGAGTTGACGCCATACAGATACCAGGGGACAGTTCTCGGGGCTCACGCCCGAGACTTTATAGGCGACCGAGGGGACAGGCCCTGACATGTGTCAGCCTAGAGATCGTCCGCCATACAGTATGGCGGACGCCTTTTTCCTGACACATGTCAGGAACAGAAAGGCGTCCGCGAGACAGTCTCGCGGACATGGGAGGAGGGCAAAAAGGTAAAACTCCCGTCCGCGAGACAGTATGGCGGACGGGGATCAGTTTTGGAAAAAGGCGCGATCTGGACCGTCCATCTTTCAGGATGGACGGTCAGATCGCGCTAGCAACTTAACTCCATTTGCTAGCGCTATCAATGGATCAGCTCCCTATATGGGAGCTGATCCATTGATATATATATATGGACCGTCCATCTTTCAGGATGGACGGTCAGATCGCGCTAGCAACTTAACTCCATTTGCTAGCGCTATCAATGGATCAGCTCCCTATATATATATATATATATATATATATATATATATATATATATATATGTGGGAGCTGATCCATTGATAGCGCTAGCAAAATAGGAGAAGTTGCTAGCGCGATCTGGCCGTCCATCCCAAAAGATGGACGGCCCAGATCTTTTTTTGCGTTTTTTTAAGTACGTCCGCTACATTATGTAGCGGACAATTTTTTGCATTTTTTTGACAATAATACCCTCCGAGTCCGTCCGCTACATAATGTAGCGGACAAGTTTTCAAACTTTTTTTCTCTTTCTGTCATTAATGTTCTGACTTTTTTTTTTCTCTCTCTCCCGTCCGCTACATAATATAGCGGACAAGTTTTCAGACTTTTTTTTCTCTTTCTGTCATTAATGTTCTGACTTTTTTTTCTCTCTCCTCCGCTACATAATGTAGCGGACAAGTTTTCAGACTTTTTTTCTCTTTCTCTTTCTCTCTCCTTTTGTGGTCATTTTTCTGTCACCTTTCTGACTTTAGTCTCTTTCTCTTTTCTTTCTTTTCAATTTTCTAAGTTGTTTCTCTATCCTTTTGTCATCATTTTTCTGTCACCTACTCTCTTTCTCTTTTCTTTCCGGACATGTGATCCTAGCTCAGAGAAGAAAGCTATTTGCAGAAACCCAGACATAAAAAGAAACATAAAAAGGAAACGCTAAACTTGCATGCAATAGAAGCTGTCCCGAGAAAGACATTGGAGATCTGTTCATGCTTTAAAGCCCAGCAAAATCAAGCTGACATGAAAGACCGGGCTCTCGCAGCAGCCCTTACTAACGCCCTTAACCTATTCGCTTCTATGTGAACTCTTTGTTCTTCCGAGATATGAGTTTCGGCAGAGCTGCAAGCTGTATTGTCTGGCACCTGATTTCGTAGTTCTTTTGATGAAAGAGAGGACACCTCAGCAGCATTAACCTCATCCCACAAGGCCTGAGATGGCTCCTGCACAAGAACCCAATGATGAAAATTAGCTAAACAAAATAGAACATCGATCCTGATATCCAAATACCTCACACTAGACAACCCTGATGAAGCCAATGCTAATAGTGACTATGTTGTTTCAGGTGAAAATTTATTTGCAGAAACCCATTCCTCATCTTGACCAAAACATTGGAGTCTGCCCAGAGAGAGAGAGAGAGAGAGGAAATGAGGGGAGAGGACGAAAGAGAAGAAAAGAGAGAGAGAGAGATCAAAAAGAAGAGAAAGGAGAGAGAGATAAGTCAGAGCATTAATGAAGGGGGAGAGAGAGAGAGAGAAAAAGATATGAGAAAACAAGTCTAAAAACTTGTCCGCTACATTATGTAGCGGACAGGAGAGAGAGAAAAAGAAAAAAAAAGTCAGAACATTAATGACAGAAAGAGAAAAAAAGTCTGAAAACTTGTCCGCTATATTATGTAGCGGACGGGAGAGAGAGAAAAAAAAAAGTCAGAACATTAATGACAGAAAGAGAAAAAAAAGTCTGAAAACTTGTCCGCTATATTATGTAGCGGACGGGAGAGAGAGAAAAAAAAAGTCAGAACATTAATGACAGAAAGAGAAAAAAAGTTTGAAAACTTGTCCGCTACATTATGTAGCGGACGGACTCGGAGGGTATTATTGTCAAAAAAATGCAAAAAATTGTCCGCTACATAATGTAGCGGACGTACTTAAAAAAACGCAAAAAAAAAGATCTGGGCCGTCCATCTTTTGGGATGGACGGCCAGATCGCGCTAGCAACTTCTCCTATTTTGCTAGCGCTATCAATGGATCAGCTCCCTATATATATATATATATATATATATATATATATATATATATATATATATATATATTGTTTTCATTTCTTTCTATAGGGCATTCCAAGTTGTCATTTCTGTTAGAGAGAATTTTTTAAGTTTTAAAAATTATTTGTTTAAATATTCAACCTTTTTCTTTGGGTCCTTTGGAGGGCAGAGGCCATTACAAAACTAGTGTATTATAATCTATCGAGGAGTACAAAAACATCTCCAATTCTCTTCTAGAACCGGTCTTAATCACCGGGGGGGGGGGGGTCATCAATAGGGTATAAACCATGTGGGAGGTTGATGCTAGAACTAGCAAGTCAGTCAGCGCAACGATTTCTTTCCCTTAATGTACGTTAAGGTTTGCATTCCAGGACTTTTGTAACTGCTATCTTACATCGAAATTAGAGATGTCAAACGGGCCGGGCGGCCCTGCCCGAAAAAAGCCCGGCCCGGCCCGGCCCGTTCATGAACAGGGCTGGCCCGGAGGAATTGGGCTTAGGGCCTAGGCTTGGATCAGGCCAAAAAATTCTGGGGAAAAGCCCCGGCCGGTTCTGGGCCCACCTGTTGAATTTTTTTGTTTTTTCCCCATTTCTCTCCCCCTTTTCCTCCAACGGATATATTCCCCCAAAATTCCACTTTTACCCCCCCAACAGCAATATAACGGCTAGTTATGTGTTCAGATTTTATTAATAAAGATCACCAAGAAGAGTAAGAAAAGATTTAACATATAGCAAAAAATAAAATGAGAGACAAATAAATATATCTATACATACATACATATATATGAATATTACATATAATGAAATAAAATGATAAAAATTAGATTTGTCAAAATTTGAAAATTGGACATGCCTAAAGATGAAATTTAAAATTGAATAATAAGAAAATTTTAAAAAAAAATTAAAATAAAAAGGGCCCAGGCCGGCCCAAGCCCGGCCCTAGAAATTGGGCCTAGGGCCTGGGCTTGGACCGGGCCTAGGATTTCTCCTCAGCCGGGCCCGGCCCGGCCCAGATGGCTGCGGCCCTGGCCCGGCCCGATTTTGCTTAAAGCCCGCTGGACCCAGGCCGGGCGGCCCAAGCCTGGTCCGTTTGACATCTCTAATCGAGATGATGTTATAATCCTAGTGGGTAACTGTTAGTTGTTTATAATGATGCGTTTTATTGCCATAACAGAGCCCGTCTAAAAATCGATTTAACGGTAAAAATCGAACCAACAAATCCGTGTATTTCAAATCGATCTAAAAATTAATCGTTTTTTTTTTCCAAACTGTTCATTCGGTTCGGTTCGATTTTTTTTGAAACCGCATAAATCGAACCAACTGTATATAATAATAATAATAATAATAATAATATAACATATCTATATTTTTGCCTAATTCTAGTTATTTTTTTTACTAACCTTAGTTATCTAACCACTCATATAAAATGGGATAAACCCTAAATCTCTTAACGTAACACACATTTTTCATTTGTCACCTACATCTTACTAAGTGTTAATAATTATGATAAAAAATTTAATTTTTTCGAATTTATTAGTATGTATAAGTTATTAATTTTTGGACCTAAACTTGTCCAAAATTGACTTTGGCCCAAACCGATTAAACCGTCCAAACCAAACCGTTCAATCTGCAGAAATCGAACCGTTCAATCACGGTTCAATTTTTTTTTTTCAAACCGAAGTTGGTCGGTTCTGTTTAGTATTCAGCCTTCAAACTGAACCAACCGAACTGTACTCACCCCTGATTGGGGGGGGGGGGGGGGGGGGGCTTGTGCCACTTTCTTTTCCGGTCAAGTTTTAGTCCCTGCCAGATTGCCCACATTCTTTCTTCCTTCATAAGACTTGAACGAACGACCTCGTATGTACTGTATGATACATATGCAGTTATTAGGATACTCTGACTTGAATTTATTAAACAAAACGTTGATTGATAGACTTCTTATAGGCGATTGCTTGGGGCAAGCCTTTTTTTTTACCAAACTGGATTAGGGGCTACTCAAACAAATTTTTTGTTTTTTTTATCATAATGGATGAGACGAATAATATCACCGTATTCAGCTGCCTTTTGTTTCTAAGAAGAGTGACTAGAATTCTATAGTCATCAAAAGAAGTATATGCACTTAATACCATATGCTGACATGATTTTTTTTTCTTCATAACAATAGGATTGGAATGAATTCGGATGCACTATTGATATTTCTTTACATTTGTTACCATGTGAAGCAAATGCGTGACAGTTTATTTTTTTTAAGGTGAATATTTGTACTCCAATCTAGTCATTTGAGCCATTAGAGACTATTAGCGAGATTTAATAAAAATTTGTAACACGGTAAAAGCAAAGATTCAAAGGGCCACCACCGAAGCTCCAACATTGGAGTATATCTTTATTCATTGGTGATGAGGTTTACATTTTACTTCCAGAAAACCTTTGATTTCTCGCATATAACTTGGAATGGCTCTGCATTATTGATAATAAGATTCCAAAACATTAAACAAGCAGGGACAAAGAACGGGACAGGTCGGTGTGTGACAGAACAAAAATAGGTGAAAGGGTCACTAAAGCTTTGTGCAACTTATAGAAGCACAAGGTACTACTGACAACAGCCTTGACAGTTATAGTTGCTCAGAATAAGCTTTAATTATTTCTCGCTTAAAGGTACTACTGTCAAATATATTTGTTATCCACTTAGACATTTTAACCATAAAATATCTTTAGCGATAATTTTTAACAGCGCATGCGTCGCTAGACAAACGTCAATAAATTTATTTAGAGGCCAATAACCTCGATAGCAGGCAATATTTGTCGGGACTTATCAACAAACGACCGTTGCAACATCTCCCAAGTTAAAATTCTTGATATTTGTAAACCACAAACTTGAGAGATTTGAAAGAAGACTTAATAACTTGGCTAAAAACAATCAAACACGGTATTTTTTACGAGTAAATCTTACATGACTTCGGATTATTAACTCTGACCATTTAGAACTCTTAAATTATGGAAGTGCTTATGGGATAAGACGAGAATATAATGTTGCAACCTCTTATTCAGTTTGCACTCCTCCGTGGCTCGATCATTGGAACTAACGGTACAACCCACGCACCCAGAACATATATAATTAAGCAAAACCTTAATGAAGAGAGACTTCACAAGTTCGTCGTACCTTGACAACACATCACTAGTATGTCCTCAACGTTTCTATTTAAGTACTGCAAGGAGAAGATTAATTAGGTGAAGTCAGTGTACTCACCATATTCTAGTGCTTTGACAGCCTTGGTACCGACTGTATTGCACAAAAGCAAGAGACTAGAAATCCGGAGATGCCCATGTCTGCCCTCCCCCTGTCATTGAATGCGAAAGCTTTTGCCAACTTTTTGCTTGGTTTTGAAGATAGATCGAGAATGCAACTCCACATGCATCACACGTTTTTCCCAAGAGATTCAATGGGGACAAAGATTAGAGATCTAGGGTTGGAAGGATTATAGAAAAGCAATCAGAGAGCACCCACAAAAAGTTCTGATTGATAGCTCAAATAAAAATAAAATTTTCCGCCTTTTCAACCGCTTCTTTGAAAAAAATTTAAATTGCCCTGACTTGAATGGTTTGGAAGAACTTCAGCGAGTTCTCCTAATTCTAAAAGAGTTCAACTTTAAAAATTCTGTAATTTTTGACTACTTCTTACGTGTATAAGAGTACATCTTTTCATATTAACAGTGACGATAATATCACTATACTTTCAACACCAAGGTCGATGCTAGTACTTTAAAATTTTATCCTAAATCAAATCTTAACCTGGAATGATGTAACAAATTCTACGTCACGTATTTCAAAACACAAAAATTCACTATGCAAATCAGTGGACTAAAATGTGCCACCAATTCTATTCTTAGCGGTAACCACTTTCAGTCTAACTTGGACGTAACACCATATATGCTAAGATTAGACAGCAAAGGAACTCACCTACTGGCTCCAAGGCCACAAGCAGTTGTTCCGTGAAATTAAGGGCATCCACGGATAGAGTTGCCTAGAAAAATGGCAGCTAGCCAGAGGACAATGACATACATGTATGCATGCATGCATGCGTGCTTGCTCTGATAAAAAAACGCGAAGTTAGAGCTTGGGAAGCAGCGACAAATAAGTTGGGCTATCACAAGATTGACATTGTAATATCAATTCTTGGATTTGGATTCATAGAACGGCAATATCTTTTTCCAGATGCTGAAGGGACGTGTTGTATGGCTGGTGTGGTAGTAGCTGTTTGGTGTCTGTCTCTGTCATTTGGTTGGCCCTCTTACAAAGATGGCTTTTTCTGCTCCGAACAGTACGTTATATTCATTTCTAGAAATAAAACAAACACTCATGTCTCATGCACAAATCTAAGTTTCAAATAGAGATGACCATCAAATCGTTCTAATCGATTAAAATCGTTTAAGTCGATTGAATCCGAACTGTTCAAAAATCTTAACGATTCGATTCGGTTCACGTTCCACTTTTAAAAACCAATTACAAATCGAACCAAACTGAACATACTTATGATATACTCCGTACTAATCTTTGATACTTTTTGTTTAGATGGTATTAAGCAAATATAAATAAACAAAACTTCGAAAGTTAAAACGAAAGAAAATAACAAGAGCAGCTAAAAACTAGTGACCACTATCTCTATCTCGCACATCAGTACCAAAGGCATATTTGAGTTTTGTTGCAATATATACTAGAATAAATCTTATATCTTATGTTAATACAAGTATTTAAATATTTGATGTAACAAGACTATGTGCAATTTAGAGAAAATATAACTTTAATTTTGAAGAATATTTAAATCTAATAGTAGGTGTGCAAAATGGATAACTTTTTTTAATAGGCACAGATCGATCCAAATCGAAATATTTAAAATCGTCCAAACTGATGATATTTGGTTTGATTTGATTCAAAAAAATTTAAAGTGGGGGACAACGGTTTGGTTTGCCGTTTGGCCCAAACCGAAACCGAGATCACCCCAATTGCATGAAATTATCTACTTTAAAACGCTAATTTATGATTGCTAGATTCAATCGGTCGCCATTTGTAGTAGCATTAAACGTCACTAGCATACTCTATAACTAATTGTCAGTGTACAACGTTGTCGTAGATTCTTTCTTATACCTTGGAGTGCAGCTGGAATTTTTTCTAAAAGCATGCATATATTTGTGTCCAGTAAATGCATTCTTATGTGATAAAGTTTTTTGGGAAGACTAGCATTTACTTCTGTCACACTCTATAAATGGTTTGGTTCAGTGATGACAGTTAACAACATGAGCTTGACTTCTCATACAAGTATCATTCGGTAGACATCCCCAAAAATTAAAGTTGGAAGGCACAGGAAGAAAAACTTTATTTGGTAGCTACAAAGTAAAGGTAGCGTCTGTTTACGCTCTCTTAAATAATTATTACTACCTTGATTTGTCGCTAATACATACCGTAAGTTCTTAGTGTTTTCTACCATAAATATATTGAGACACATATGTAAAATCTCCAACAATCAGTATTTATTTGGTAGTAGGTGGTCATGATTCCCGAACAACCATTGTTTTTGTAGAGATACCGATATGGATTCCAATTGTATCACAAATCTTATCTAATTGGTGCAGCTTACATCACAACTGATGTACATTTTACGACAAAGTTCAGAGTTAAAACTCCAATAGAATCTATTTGCCATACAAATTAAGGAACGCAAAGAGACCTTGAAACGAACAAGAGACCAATGTAAAATCAAATATACAGGTCACTCTCAGCCTCTCGCAATCTCTACATGGCATGATTTACCACTCACAGTTCTTTTATTCCCTTTGTCCCATAAAAGAAGACATTATTCCTAGTTTCTATCTCCAACAAAGAGTGCAAGATTGATTCTATCTCCAATTATGAGAGCAATGGGCCAGCCACTTGGCTTGCATTAGCAGATTGATTAAACTGTCAAGTGGAACTAGTTTTATACAAGGTTGAAAGTTACATTAGTTGAGCCCACTTTTTAAAGAACCTATCCTTCATCAAAGACAAAAGCACTTTAACAAGGGAAAGAAGCCAATGTCACCACTGTTCTCCTTCTTTAGCCTTTGTATAGTTTATTCTTAGGTGAAAAAAGTTTGGCCGCCTTATGATCTCTTCGTATAGTGATAAATAATAGTCGTCAAATATATATAATTAGTAGCTTTAACTGTTGATGCTAAAAACGTACTGCTAATAACTGTTACAAAAGAAATCTCAAAAAATAGGACGGGGCTTTGAAGAGAGACTCTAAAACTGAGTATACATCTATCAGGAGGGAGAGCTTAGGACTGAGTTAAGCCAATGCCTACAAATAGCCTTCCCTGACCAGGATCGCTCCATCAGGCCCCATCGTCGGGACATAAGCTAGCGAAGCGCAACCGCAGTTGAAAGAGCAGTGGAAAACGAAGAGTTCTATTTTTTTTCCTAAATCTTTTAGTTCTTCTGAGCCTCCCATAGTTCTAGCACCAGTAGTAATATTTAGTGACAATTAATGATCAATGTATAGGAAATTGTAGACTGTTCCTACTGTCAGAGTTCTTACACATCTCTTTTTCATATCAATAATGTCCTATTGGGGGAAAAAATTCCTTAGATACGAAGTACCAAAATTCATGCACAGTAAAAAATTCTTACGAAAATGGACAACCAAAACAATGTATTTTTTGTGTTTCAAGAATTTTCAAAAACTCATGTTAAGCGATTGCCGTAAACACTTGTCCTTAATTTTTACCGTTATTCCTTTTTTTTTTAAAATTCATTTGAAGGCACTCTAATGGATAAAAAAAATAAAGTAATACAGACCATGCTAATGGTCGACTAACTTGTGGTCCTAAAAAGGAAAGTTCTGCTCAGAAAAATTGTGCATGAGAAACATGACATGGATGTACCCTAATTTGCCGCAGCAGCCTGGAGCATCTGAATAAGGTCCACCCGGAAAGTTGCTCGAAAGAAAGCTGAATCTTCGATGAAGTTTCCATCTTGCTGTGGTGCGTTCTCTATTTTCCAGCGGAAGGTCCACCACTCTACCTCGAGTTGGTTGACGTCGAAAAAGGAATTTGTATTATATTTGGGTTAATATCCCGTTACACTTTTTAAATTTTCCGACTCCAATTTGGTGTTGCATACAATAGATTATATAGTGACATATATTTGACACGTTCCTTGGCAAGTGGGTATGATACTTTTCTTTTCTTTTTCGCGCTATACGTACAATTTATCGCAATTTTGTGTCATGAAGCACTTGAGTGCACGCGTATTAAGCAATGTCTGCTATTGGAGATGATCGTGCTTTCTCATACTCAAGCATTACGTTGGTTTGCCAAAAGGTAAGCGTGTTTTGATATTGACATCTTTTCTTTTCAATTTCTCTTATTATATCACATTGCAAATTAATGAGTGTCACAATATTCAAAGTATGGGTACCCGCATCCAAAATACTAGTATCCATCCAATTTAAATTCCGATATACTTAAAAAAAATTGCTTGTCCCGCATCAGTTAGGCTGCCATACTTAGTCTTAGTGAAACGCACACGTAATTTTTTGTATCTAGTAAAGTCTGGCCTTTTGGTATTTCGATAATATGATAGAACCTTTTCTTGCCCGCTTTTGCTCAAGAGCAAATCGAGAGAATGATAGTTTAATATCCCATATTTATCATTAAAAGTAACGTTAAGAAATTTTGGTTGATGCTCAAATGACTAGAGGTGGAGCACCGACATCAATTTACTAATTTGGTTTTTCTGCAATTCATGTGGTTTCCGTGCAAATGTAACTAGGAAAGTATCAAAGAAGCCACGAATGTATTCAATGATATTGTCACGCATATGAGTATGCCCATATTATATTATGAGGATAATTCACAACATACGGGAAAAAATGAACAGAAGGTTAAAGAAAAGCTCACAAAACAGTGACTACGTTTTCCCTCCAAAAATTATATAGTACGTGTGATTAAATATTGTCAATAGTAAGATTCTGTATTACTATTAACGGCAACTGATAAATCTAATATTGTCAACGGTAAGGATGGCAATATTGGTGCCCCGCTTGTCCCATTTTGATTTTGCCTCATTTTTATTTAACCCACCCTACTCCATCTCATTTAGATCCAACCCGTCCTATTTAACTCAATTTATACAAGCCAACCCATTTAACTTCTAAGTATATATATTTTTTGCTATAAGCTAGTTATGTTTATTTACAAAAGTTCATCTTCTTTATTTAGGTGGTCAATAGTGGCGACTGTAGCAGCAGCAGCATGTAGCAACAACAGGCGACGACTACTACCAATTGGTGGCATTTGTTAAAGAGAGGAGAAGAAGAAGAATAGCGCCGTAAACAGGTTAAGTTTTTATAAAACAAATCTATTTAGATAAATTAGATATATGAACATTTCAAGTAGCCCCTGTTTAATTAGACACAACTTGTTCAATCCAGTTTGTCTTATATCCATTTAGACCTGCTGTAAATAGATAACCATCATGGTATCTACTTACCATCCCTAGTCAACGGTGTCAAATCGCCTCGCAAGAACGGAAAAAAATAATAATAAATCGAAAGTGATATATATTAATCTCTTTATTTCCCCAGCAAATTAACAAAAGTTTAGGGCATGTACCCTTACGAGATTTTTTTTTTATATTCTGTTTTTTATTTTCAGAATTTAGTATTCAGTTCTAAAATCGTATTGTGTACTTTTACTTTTTTCCGTATCTACTTTTTCAATTTTTTATGTACGATTATCATTTTCATTTTCGTTTTCACCAACTTTTTTTGAACTAATTCATTAATGGACCCCATTATTTCCATTTCTAGGAAGACCCAGTGAAATGGGTGGTCTATTTTGGTGAGTGTTTGTTGAAACAGGGTGGTAGATATAAGGGAGAAGATGTGGTATTCTGACAAAGAGAATACAGTCAAGGAAAAAGGTTTGAGTGTTTTCAGCTTTTTTGATACTATTTAAAAATTTTATCCAAAACGAAACCGAAAAACATACACAAAAAAACATCTTTTTCATCATCATTACAAAAATAAAAACTGAAGAACGTAAACGTACAGCCTCTTAAAGTCTAACCATGATTTTTGGAAAGGAAAATTGCGTAAAATACCCCTGTGGTTTGGGGTCATTGCAAAAAGACCCCTCTTGTTACAAAATTTGCAAAAAGGCACCCAAGGTTGCTAAAGTCTTGCAACCGTCAAAAAAATCGTTAAAACTAACGACGTGTGATATTTAAGCTCCTGAAGAGCGCGTTTGGTAGAAATTAATTTAACAAATGACCAAAATGCCCTCTCTATCTTCTTCTTCCCAAATCCAAAGCCCTAAATCCCACGGCCGCCTCAGTCCGATCGCCACCGCCGTCGCCATCTTCTCCTCCAAATCGCCGCAGCCCCCTCAAGCCCAAAACCTAGCCTCCACCCTCATCAGGCCCCTAGTGCCCCACAGATCCCCATCCACCACCACCATCCCAATGTTTGCCACCAGCCAACCGTGAAAACCCACCATGACCCTGTGCCGCCGTTGCCGCTAGCCCTTCATCAACCCAAGCCAACTGCACCGTCGCCTCCACTGCAAATAAGTACATCGTCGCCACCCACAGCGAACCCTGCATCGCTAGATCCGTCATCACCCACCATGATCTTGTGTCGCCGTCGCAGCTAGCCCTTCATCAACCCAAGCCAACTGCGCCGCCGCAACCCACTGCCCACCGCGAACCGTGCAACCGCCCCCACCGGTGCCAAGTGCATCGCCCCCACCGGTACCTTTGACCCACCGCGAACTCCACGTCACCAACCACAAGCCCATTGCACCGCCTCCACCATCCTGATTCACAAACCACAAGCCTAGATCTACAATTCAAAAAACAAACCTAGATCTACAAAACCACAAGCCAGCCATCAACCCCATCCACAAGCGCCGGGAAGCTCGCCACAAGCGCTGGGAACCTAGATCGACTGCCGCTGTGGAAAGCTCGCCAGGCAACCGTGCTCTGCCACCGATTTAGGGTTTGTTTTTAGGTTTTTTTTTTTTTAACCAAATGATAATTACAATATATATATATATATATATATATAGGGTAATTTAGACATTTTAATTATTCTGTTACGGGAATCGACGGTTGTAAGACTTTTGCAACCTTGGGTGTTTTTTTACAATTTTGGTAACTCGAGGGGTGTTTTTGCAATAACCCCAAACCACAGGGGTATTTTACGCAATTTTCCTTTTTTGGAATAAAAAGGTGGGGTCCGGGAAGCAGCTAACCTCTTAGTTATGATGTCATAAATCCGTAAAAGAGGATTTCCCAGAGAGAAAAGGGTACCGAAAAGGACAAAGGCAGTTAATAGCGTACCAACTTAACTTTCCCAAACCCCACTGTCTCTGTCTGACAAACTGCACAAAGAGAAATTGAGATCGATAATATCGCGATTTTATCACCGAAAGTATCCGTGGCTATGGATTTTATCGCGAATGGTTTGCCGAACGAGTTGAAGTACGCATCGGGACTGGCGCGAAAGTGGGGACAAAAAGTGACCCCCACAAGTCTGTCAAAGCGCGTGCGATCTCACGCACCTCGTCGTAGGTATCTTATCTTATCCATCTAAAGCCAGCAGAGCTACTTCGTTCATTTCCCACGGATTGCAAAAGTTAAAGACGTTATAGGTAGTGTGAACGTGTCATTGTGTGGTATCAGTTTTGAGCTTTCAATTTCTTTATCGACTAATGTTTTTATTTGCCGCTAAAATTATACTACTGCTAATAACATAAAACCTAACAAAAATATATAATTTCAACAATCAAAGTGAACGGTAATAATTAATTTTAAAAAAACTAGAAGGATGTTCTCTCTCTAAGGTTTTTTAAATTTCTTCATGCCTTGGTAAAAAGCTACCATACAGTGGTAGATTCAAAATCTTTTCTTAGCATGGTCAAGTTATTTTCATGAAAACAACTTTTTCCTTTAAAAGTGGTTTATTATAATTAGGGGCAACAAAAATTACTAAAAAAAGAAAACAAATTTTTTTTTTTCAAATTTACTCAACCACGTGAGTTTGTTGCTTGAAGATAAAGGATCTAATTGAGATGGATGAAGCCGACTCTCTTCGAGTTACGGATCTTTTAGATCCGATCTTGAGAAGACGCTCCACCTCAAGATCCGACCATAACCGCGGCAATAATATAAACTGCCATTTCGTGCGGCCTTTGAAATTGATGTCTCGTTACATCTTTTTCACCTCGTTACCATTCGATCTAGATTTTATAAATTCAACAGTAGTAATACGTATCTGTTCTTTGTTCTTGCAAGGCCAATGTCCGCCACTTGAAATTTTAGAGTCGAAGTCTTAACTTGTACCCTTTTGCTATACTTTTGGTACTTCTATTTCTAGGGTCAAACGTTCGTTTGTGCCTTTAGGTTGTACTTTTATAATTTAATTAATACAATTTTCGTTTGACAAAGTGATAGCACATTTGATTTAATGATGTATTATTGCAGATCTAAAAAAGTAGAACATAAAGACGTCGTCCCCAGGTACAAGTAGACATGTTGCTAAATATTTCGGACGGCCTTATTCCCTCATGATTTCAAATGGTAAGTGTCTTGTCTTCATGTATTTACTATTATCATCTTACGGTCCTATAACTTCAACATAAATAGTTAGTGTTTTATGTAACTAGGACGATAATCAAGCAACTCACTCTCTCTCTCTCTCTATATATATATATATATATATATATTGATAGAAGAGAGAATTGCAGTAAAAGATAAACCGTTACAGGTTAGCCATTACGGCTATACAAGCAACTCTCTATTGGAGTATCCAGGTATAAGCACTATAATTTAGCTTGGCCCAACAAGTTTATGGGACTAGGACGATGAATCTTCACATCATCGCATGTATATCATGGCACACGTTAGGAGTTTGAAAGATTGCAGCAGAATAAGGAATAGTGTCTCTTTATGTAAAGTAACTGGAGATTTAAACGACTTCTTCGAGTCAAATAATGAGCTAAGAGTAATTATTACATGATTTCAAATTATTGGTCCCGATCATTTACGGCCATTTGATTACGATATATTAATATGATAGAGAACGAGAGAAAGAGAAACGATGATATGTTCTATAATATATATTCAACGGCTTAGACCGTCAAGACTCATAATTTTTATCTTTTTGATGAAAAGTTTAGGTTTGCATTTATAAAAAGAAGGGAGAAATAGTACAAGATATTATATGTGAGTTCAAACTAGTAGTAAGCAATGATTATTTTTAAACGAGGACATATTAAACTTTTCGTGTCTTGTGACAAGATTTAGTGGGACACTAAGGTTTCGTTTGACAAAATTTTTTTTTTGGTTTTCAGTTTTTAAAGAGCAATTTAATTTTTTTTTTTATAAAAACAAGTGGGTGTTTGATAACCCTTTTTTTTTTTAGGTTTTTTTTTT
>JAVXUP010005114.1:0-22335 GCA_033070095.1 Escallonia herrerae | reverse complement strand
TCCCATTTGACTTCCTTTCCGCAGTTGATAACCAATAATAGATCGCATTGGGTGTGGATTAGATCTAAACCAAGCGAGGAAAAAGTATTTAAGTTTCAGTCTTAGTCAGTAGAATCCTTGCGTGAGTTATTATTGTTATTTAGAATTGTTAACTTAGAATTAATGTTTCAACTATGATAGTATGCTAAGAGTATTATTTAACTCAATGGTTTGGTTACTTTGACTGGCTGATGGTTCTGAATTGGTTGAGTTTGAGGGTTTTATTGCCTTAATATAAATGATCGAACAAGTGCTAACGTTCTGAAAATCCAAGGATGTTACATAAAATTTTCATCCAAAACCCTAAAATGTTCTCTCCCTCTCCACGACTGCCTCCCTTCTTCTAATCTTCTATCCCTCTTCACCATCAGCCCCCCACAGCCAAAAACCTCACGACCTCCTGACCGGCAGCCACAACCATGTTCCACCACCTACTTCTCAAGTTTTCACGGCAACAAGAACAACAGCAAGTCATCGGAGATCTCGCAAGAATGGTCGCAGATACAGATCTACTGCCATTTCTCCTTCAACTAGATCAGACGCGCCAACCAAAACTTCAACCCTCACATGCTCATTGGGGGCAACTACGGGTCTATTCATGGCACTAATACTTCCTCGGCAACTGCAGCATAGCCACCTAGTTCGCTCTGAGATCGAGCTTCTCTCTCGCCCCCAGCACTGCAACATTGTCTCCTTCATTGGCTACTGCATAGAAGGCGTCTAGATGATCCTCGTGTGCCAGTACAGGGAAGGGCGGGGCAGATCGGGGCGGGGACGGGCTTTCTAAACAAACTTAGGATCGGTTATGGTATTGCACAAACATGACCCAATGGCGGGGCGGGGTGAGATTTTAAGACCACCAGGGCGGGTACGGATTTCATAAGATCCGCATCTGACCCTCGCTCATTGCCATTCCTAATCAATGGTCGTTGGGTCAAAAGTAGCCTCTCAATTTTCTTTTCTTTTGGTAATGATCTAGTCTTATTAAAATTTTTATGTATCTCTTATTTGAGAATTGGCAGTATAGATAACTTATTTCTAGCTGAAGTTCTAGTTCAAGAACAATTTGTCTAAAGCTACTTTAACTTAGTGTTATTTTTTTTCTCTTTTTTATGTTAAATTGTCTATATTATACTCTAAAGCTTCATCACAGTGTACTCTAGAGCTATCTTTTGATGTGACCGAGCATGACCTTTTTAATCTTAGCTATACATCTTAAGCTTTGTTGCGCATAAAATTCAGCATTTTTTTAACAAAAGATTTTTATTCTTGGCACACATTATTTATATTATAAATAACATACCTAATCATCTAAAAAACCAATATAGTCCTATTTCTGTAAATTTAAGTTTGCATCTACATGCAAAGTTTGTTGATACAATATTCGGTCCACTTTAAACAAAAGATATATAAAGAAATTTAATAATACCTAAACTTAAGAACGGTTCTCTAAGGAGTAACAGCAATCAAGGTGTTCGTTTTATCGATTTGATGTATGCAACTTTTAGGTTAAGTTTTGACAAGATTTTTTTAAAGGTGAATAGAAACTTATATTTTCACCAAAAGATGCATTAGTAGACTTTTAACCTCTATTGAAAAAATGTTTGAATTTGGTTAAAAATATTGGAATTGATTTCCAAATTAATTGAACCCTTTGATACTTTTTAGATTTATATATCAATGAAAAAAGAAATACTAATAACATGGCCTCGATGAGTACATAAGTATTACCTTTATGGGATCTAAACTTGTGAATGATGTGTTTTCATTGGTCATTTGTTACGAAAGTGGACGTGTGATAGTGTGTCCTTAATAAATTTGGGCAACTTAGTAACTTATTGCACTTGCAAATTTTATATCAATTTGTCAAATCCAACTTATTAAGTATTGAACAATTAAAAGAAAAGTTCTTGAAAGCATTTTTTTAATAAGACACAAATAGAACTCATATATGACTCCAAAGCTCAGGATGACTTCATTCAATGCAAGTTGGTGCATAACTCAATTGTCGACATATATTTGTTTTTTGTCTGTAAAAAATATTTGTAAAAGAATTGTTGAATGTAAATTAAATATTTTTTTGGGGAGATATTTAACTAAAAGTAGAAAAAAAACACCCTTAATTTTAGATAACTCTAAATTCAAATAAGGTATTTTGATAAAACAAAGTGAAATCTCCTTCATTATAAACTCCTTAAATGCAAATAGGGTATTTTAGAGAAAAAGACTTAATATTATGCAAAAAGTCAAAAATATCCTTAATTTATATCAAACTCTAACTTATAAAAAATCATTTTGAGGATAAAAAGTTAAATATGGTGTTTTCAAGTAACAATATATAGCCATTTAACCCCTTGAGATCATATTGTACGGTGGGGCTGGATTAACACATGATCTCTTTGCACTAAAAGATGCATTAGTTAACTTTAACTTATTTTGTGACAAATATATTAATGTAGCTACAAATGTTAGCCTCATTCTTTGAAAGTCAAAAACACTTAATTTTTGTAAACCTTTTAAATATAATAAGGGTCTCTTTGAGAAAAAAAAATGTTTAGTTATATAACTCATGCGAATCATTCTAAATATTGGGCCTAGATTCACACCCATTTTTGTTAAATTCACTCTCTTGTGTGAGTAAAAGATATATTAGAGAACTTTTAACCTTTTTAAAGACAAAATATTTAATTTTTAAAATTTTTGTAAACCTTTTAAATTTAAAAAGAGTATTTTTAAAGAAGAAAATTTTTAGCCATTTAATTCGTGGGGATCGTTATTATACAGTCGGCCTGGACCATTATCCATTTCTATTAATTTATATTCTTTTGTTACTAAAAGAATTTGAACCTTTTTAGCGACAATATTTAAATTTAGCCAGAATTTGTAATTTTGGTTCACCATTTTAAAAGTCAAAAAACACCATTAATTTTTAGAAAACTTTTAAATTTTATAAGGGTTTTCTTAAGGAAAAAAACATTTAGTTGTTTAGCCAATTGGATATCAAAACTTAAGAGTTTTTAAGCCAAAAAAATCATTTATTGTTCAAGTTCAAATAAATTAGAGGCTTTATTAATTGAATTTCAGGTAGCCTTATCACTCATAATAGAATCATCATTTATTGTTCAAGTTCAAATAAATTATGTAAGTATATGATATCCACGACTTACTAGAACATACAAAGGCATAACCATGCGAAGAACGTATTATCATGCAAATAAAAGAATTTCAATCACTCCACTGCGAACTTAGGATTATTCATTTGTGATAAACCTAAATTATAATTAGGAGCAAATTGGTACAATCTACCGATCCTTAAAAGTGATGATTCTATATGCATCTTAAAAAAAAACCAAGAAAACTCCAATTTTACGTTAACTTCCTTCTACCAATATGTCTATATTTAAACTTAAAAATAAACGCTATACGATAGCTTCAATATAGTAATATGTTTGTATTGAATCTTTATACATGTTCAATAACTTAAAAGTTTATAGAAAACTTTGTTATATGCAAGTTATTTTCTATAATAAATTTTTATAAAAAAGATGTAATAGGTGTAGGTACTTAAGTTTTAACGTGAATGGAGGTATATTTTGAGAGGGTCTTTTTTAGTAATGATCTTTGGAGAGAGTGCAGTAGTTCAAAGGTTATTTTATAGGATTTTTTTACTTTTTTCTTTAGTAAAAGTCAAAGTACCCCTTAACCATAACAAAAACACATATTTTAATAAGAGATTTTAAGGAAACAAACTTGATATCTTGTGAGAAGTCAAAAACACCTTACACTTTAATTCAAAAAGGTATTTTATGAAAAAAAAAATTAAGTTATAAATCAAAATCACCCCTAATCTAATTATATACATATATGAAAGCCGAAACTGAGAGAATGTAACACTCTCTTTCCTACTTGACATAACTCTCTTTATGTCATTTGACAATCAACTAATCATATAAATTTTATTTTTCTCTCTTCCACGTGCACGCAGCATGTCCCACTAAAAAATAATATATCTCTCTCTCTCTCTCTCTCTCTCTCTCTTCATAAATTTTAAATTTATATCTCATTCTAATCAATATCTTATTCAAATCTTAAAACTTTTCAATATTTACACAACTCTAACATGTTTTCACAATCTAACAAGATTAATCTCTTTCTTTTTACACTATTATAAGTTATATAAAATATTTTTTATCTATATGTCTGTATATACGTATAATTATCTCTCGTACTATATTTTTTCTTATGTCGCATAACTTTTTATACGGTTTTAGGTGAGTTTTATTAGTAAAAATCTCATTACATGGGTTCTTAACATTGTTACAAAAAGTGGTAAAAAAAAACTCATAAAAAGGTGAAAAAATATTTTTTGTTATTTTTATTCGATATATAAATATAAACTTTTAATTAGTCGTTATTGGTCCCGTGTGCAACGCACGTAGTTAATACTTGTCTTTTATAAAGACTTCAATTTAAAAAGTATATTTATGGCAAAAAAATTTGAAATGAGCGTACATTAAGAAAAATAATTTAATATCTTATGAGAAGTCAAAAATACTTTTAAAGTTTATAAGACTCTAATTCCAAAATGATATTTAGAGGAAAGAAAAGATTAGACATTTAATTTCATCCGTGCTTTATATATGTGAATGTGTGTGTGTGTGTGTGTGTGTATATATATATATATATATATATATAGAGAGAGAGAGAGAGAGAGAGAGAGAGAGAGAGAGAGAGGACTGAATATTTGACACGCTGAATGGACGCTTGTAAAAATTTCCCAGTGTTGGAAAAGTCAAACTGACACTTGTGTAAAATTTTCACTTGTGTTGAAGAAGTCCAAACGTATTACATTTGACACTTCCGAGTTTCCAGATGAGCTTAACTGGTCTTAGGGACATGCTTAACGTTCTTGACTCTGAATTAGTCAATCCACGCGCAGATCCATGTATTTGAGAGCTCAAACCTGGACCAGAACCATGCAATAATGTGTACCAATAGAATCAACCAGGTCACTATAACTAGGATATGGTTATAAACGTATTGTATTCTTGTGAGATAATAATAATAATGTTACGGTGTTAAGCACAAATAAGTGCAATTTTCGTGACTTAAAATACAAATGAAAAGACTTTTGATGCAACTTGCAACTTTCCTTACAGTAAAGGTTGCAACTCTCAGCGTCGTCACTGGTTATGATTAGTGTCATTAGTTTTAAATTAACATTTAACAATAAATTTTTATAGTACCTTTTTAGTTTTACTAATCAAATGTCATAAACTATATCTAACAAGAGTTGATCGTCATCAAATGAAGATTGTAGTCTTTTACTACTATATGAACAGGGGCGGAACTACATATGTACGAGGGGGGGCTAATGCACCCCCTGAGATTTTGAAAAAAAAATTATATATAGTTTTTTTTTCACTCGCAACTCTCTTCCTCTCTCTCTCTCTCTATCTCTCTCCCTCTCTCCTCCTCTCGGCTCTCACTGGCATCGACGGTCAACCTCTCAGTGTCTCCCGACCACGGCACGGCAGTCGCCTCACCTCACAGTCACCACTCACCGGTCACGGCGCCTCTCAGTCACCGCCCACCGGTGACGGGTCATCGGTCACGGTCTCAACTCTCACGGAGTCACAGACGGCGGTCGAAGCCCCGAAGGCCCTCCCCACCCCAACTTCGGCCGGCGGCCAGATCTAGTCTAGATCTACTAGCCGGCAGACAAAGACACGAAGTGACTAACCTATCTCTCTGTCTGCGGCCAACATCGCAACTACTCTCTCAGACTCTCACCCACTCCCAGACAGGCAGACCGTAGACACCCACTGGCGATGGCCGACGGCTTACGCCGACACGACAGGGGCTCCTCTAGTCGACTCTCTCTAGAGAGCTCAGCTCAGATATGGAGGGACAACCGACTAGTCGAGTGGAGGCGCCGATTGCTGATGTGGTCTTCTTCAGATCTGGAACAACCATCAACCGAAGAAGAAGCGGTGACCGGCGAGTGGTGACGGCGAGGCGAGGACTCCACCGGCTGTGTAATATCCCAAACTTCGGGAGCCGATTAAAATAGTCATCCGTGACCCAAAAAATAAATGGGCGCTAATTTTGAGCAATACTCGGGTATTAGAAGCTTGTGGAAGCTTAAAAGAATTTTGGGGCAAAAATGTAATTTTTGAAATTTCGGGGACATTTTCGTAATTTTGGGAAACTTTGGTGGCATCAATGTAATTAATGTTCTTAGTAATGAAAAAATAATGAAATGAGTGACGGTATACGTTTTAGTGACATTTAATTAAATTAACGAAGATTAGAAATTTTTGGGGTTTAAATGTAATTATATGAAATTTTAGGGGCCATTTTGCAAATTTTGGAACTTTGGTATTTAGGTGTCAAATTTAGAGAAGGCACTCCTAATTTATTGCCACCTCCTACCTGGTCATCTGCTGACTAACCTAACTGTTCGATCAAGAGATAAGCTTAACAAAACAAAGAAATAGAAAGGAAGTTGGGGAGGAACATAGAAATAAAAAAAGAAAGAAAAGGGAACTTACCACTTCGGGAAGGATGAACAGTGTCAGAAGAAGAAAAAAGAGAAATGGAGGCACGATCAGCGGTGAAAGGGGGAGATTCGAATGAATTCTTTTGGTAACCACCTTCTACTATTTTAGTGTGTGAGTTTGGTGTTCAGTGTGTTTTTTTTTTTTTCTGAATGTTCAGTGTGTTTAAACACTGTGGGTGTGTCGTGTGTATTGGTGGGGTGCATTCATGGCTGCCGGGGGGGGGGACTATGGGTGAGTTAGCCGTAATTGTGTGTATAAGCGAGGTTACAATGAGTGTTGGAAGGCTACGAGGGGTGATAGCAGTGGGTGTGAGGCAGTTCATGAGGTTGGTGCACGTTTTCGTATGTGCAGTGTGTGGGTTCTGAGTGTGCTTCAGTGTGTGTGTTCATATGTGTTTTCGGGTGAGTGATGGGGTGTGTGAAGGTGTGGTTAATTGAATGTTAATGTGTGTTAGGTGTAAATTCATTCGGGTAGAGATTTTGGGAGCATTTGGAAGAGTGGCCATGGGAGAGAGAAGCGTACCAGTGAGTTGTGTGTGTGCAGTCGTGAGGAAGAAGGTGATGTGTGTGCAAAAAAGGTGAAATAGTGTGTGTTTTGATCTCAATAGTAAGTGTAAGTGTCGCTAAAGACCAAAATTTATTAGGCAGTTTTTTAACGAATTTTCATAAATAACTGGAGCCAAAATTAGACAAAATTTAAAATAGTAACCCCCAATAACTTTACGAGATCTACGTTCTGGAAAATTTTGGGAATTTTTGGAGTCCGCAAAGAGTGATAAATGAGGTTATTGGGTAACTACAATTATCAATTTATTTAGCATAGCAACCCAAGTTATTTTAACCTGAAAATTTTATGGAAGCCCTATTTTATAGATATGATTCATTATCTAAAATTTCGGGCCATTCCAAGGCTGATAGGTATTTTTCGCGAAACTGGCCTTTTAGCGCTCGATCGAGACACTATTTCAGGATTTTTGGACGAAAATTTTTTAAAATACTTTTTAGTCCAGAAATGACATCAGGATACTTAAAATAGAGGTTTAAGATATTTTCGAGATTTTTCCTGTGCCAGAACCCCCCGGGGTGTTTTGGTAATTTATCACCCCGAAGGGGTATTTTGGTAATTTTACCTATAAGAGGTATTTTGAAGTAAATTTACATACAGTAAGATTATTTTAGTGACTTTGCTTTTGGAAAAGTCATTTTGATGATTAAAGTGTAACGGGGGGTGTTTTGGTAATTTGCCACCCGAAGGGGTATTTTGGTAATTTGACCTAAGAAAGGTATTTTTACATAAATTTATATATGGAAAGTTTATTTTAGTGATTCTACTTATGGGAAGACCATTTGGGTGATTTAAGTCCGAGAGGGGCATTTTGGTAATTTTACACCCTAGGGGCGTTTCTGTAATTTTACATACCCGGTGAGGGGAGGTTCATTTTGGGAGCATGTGTGAGTTCGTATTAAGTTATACTTTTGTTCTGTAGGCTGTATTCTAATGGTTCAATTATTCTGTTTAGGTTAAAGCTAAAGACTTCCGGTTAGGATAATTTAGCTGCAGATCCAGGTAAGGGATTCTATCTGAACCTTGGGTAAGGACTTTTGTCCGAACCCTTATTTGATTACTTGTACTCGTAAGTACTCATTTGATATATTTATGGCTAATGCCGAACTCTGAGTTATGTATTGATATCAGCATGTTCTTGCCCAGAAAACTCTAATGTTGAACCTGAATCGGTTATTTGGAAATCTGTGATTATATTCGATAATTATTCGCAGTCGTTCTGTTGTTTATCTGTGATTTTTCTTCTGAAATTCTGATTTCTTCTGAATTGTAAATCTGATATCTATTCGTAATCGTTTTTGTTGTTTATCTGTGATTTTTCTTCTGAAATTATGATTTCTTTTGAAAATCTCGAATGTTGACTTATGTCAGTATGATTATTGTTATGAGAACCCGAATTGATTTCGGGGATATGAGCTTATGTTAACGCTCATTGATATTGTTAATTTCTGTGTTGACCTGGGTACCTGTTTAGTGGGGAGGCGGTATAAGGCTGGTTGAATCCTGCATGAAACGCAGGCTAGTACCCAAGTGGACTAGTAATTATTTAGTACATCATGCATGTGTACACTATATGAGCTTGCCATAATGGCATTGCAATCGCCCAGGATCAACATTGATTTTTGATTTTCTTTAGCTAGAATGATTTGTACTTGGGTTGAAAGCCCTTGACAAACATTCATTGTACTTAGCTAGAAGGATTTGTACTTGGGTTGAAATTCCCAGACAAGCCTTTATCGTATTATCTGATTTGATTTTTGCTCGGATTGAAATCCCTTGAGCAAGGGAAATTTTCGTGGTACTTGGAAATGCGGACTTGAAAAGGATCTTTTATTGATCGTTTTGGATCTGTTCTGATTGTTAATATTTATTTTGGTATCTATTTCTGATGAACTTTGCTCAGTTTGGGTAATTATTGAATTTTGATCGTTCGAAGTGTCTTGAAAATCATCGTCGGTTGGATTTTTCGGAGTCGTGTTATAATCTCTTTTGTAGTCCTTGTACGACCTTACTGAGCTCTCAAAAGCTCACCCTCCGTTTGATTCCCTTCTGCAGGTGATGATAAGCTGTAGCAGGTTCGGGAATGGGTTAGAGTCTGCGTGAGGTTCCGGTGAGCCCATCACTACTGTGTAGGGAGACCCCTGCGTGGGTCAGTACTGTAAATTCGTTCTTAGGAAATTTGAATTGCGAAGAACCTAAGCTGTAATGGTTTAAGCTAAGCAGTTTGTGATCTAGTATTTTGAAGAAATTGAGTTGATGTTGAATTAGGTGATTTGGAATATGTGTTAGTGAATAGATTTGACAGGTTTGATGTGATCCGGTAGGTTAACGACCCGGGAGTTCGGGGCGGCGGAGCTCCGGATTTTCGGGGGCGTTACAGGCTGAGTGGTCAACAACCCTCTACTGGCGACGATACGTCGATGACCGTGACCCGTGACCGGTTAATTATTCAACTGCCTTCATCATTTCAAATTTAGGTACGCATTTCAGATTGATGATTGATCATTTGCTTTCCTAATTTGATTTTCATTATTCATATATTGATGGATTTGATTCCCTGAGTATATGTTGACTGAGAATTTGAGATGCTATATTGACAATTGAGAAAAGCTTAGTTGATTGTGAAGTTTAATGGACAAGAAATGACCAAGCTTATTGATTGTGAAGTTTAATGGACAATGAGAAAAGCTTAGCTGATTATCAATCTTAGTTGATTATCCCCGAGTACATGTCTACCCACGTTTTTGTTTTTCATTTAATGGCCAAGTATCAAAAAAGGCAACAGTCAGATTATAAGCATCAGAATTTCATTACAGAGAAGAACAACAGATTTATACATCTCTTTCCACCATTAAATAAAGACTACAAGAAGAAGAAGAATCAGCAAAAGCAAAATAATAGTCTCACTACCAAGAGTAGACCTGTTGTAAGTAGTCAAATAATAAGATACAAGTCACAGCAAGCTGGTAAGATTATGATTAAAGGTCTCACAGTTGATCACCTAAGAATAGGGATAAACTTGGGATGTCAAAGAATATATAGGGGACAAAAGAACACAATATTCCTATCACAATTACAGAACTAGGATGTCAAAGCATAATCAAGTCTCAAATGATGCAAGTTATAGTAGATAATAAAAATTACATAACTTTATCCATGTGCCAAGGTGCAAAATGTCCACCGCCTATTCCGAGGGGACTTTGTCCCCTTTAGAATTACTGGAATTCAAAGCAAAATAGGGGTCAGATAAATACTTAGATAGAAACTGTCTGGAGCAAATCATATTTTATAAAAGCAAACAATCAGATGAAAAAAGAAAAAAAAAAGGTGTCTATCATATAATGAATCAAGAACAGTCCACCTTTAATCTCATCTTGCGTGCTATCGCATGCATGAAAGTAAACATCCATGTGATGCTATCAGTTAAGAGCTCACTAAGTTTGGACTTCCCAGTTGAAAATGAACACATTAAATTAAGATGTTTACCTAGAACAAGCATAATGTGCATTAAAATGCACATCAAATTAAGAGGTAGCAAAAATGCTTGACCGGAAACAAATAGTTTGGTCTCTAACTCCTAAAAAAAAATTTAGCAAATTCGATATAATTTTAGCACCCCCTGGAGAGAAATCCTGGTTCCGCGCACTGTATATGAATTGCAGCAAAGTTTTGCGCACATCATTTTCATGCTATAGCCAGTTGATCCGAAACCCAAGTCACCCTCCTGGTCCATCTTGGTGTGTTATTTGGGGTGTTTAGCACAGAAGATGAGGGACCTATTGAGAACGTAGGGAAACATGCCGACTATTTATTTGAAACCCTGTGATATTGCTATGGCTTTTTCTTTGATATTTTGGGCTGACCCTGGAATTGAATTGACCTAGAGGTGTCAAAAGGGCCGAGCGGACCGTGGGCTGGCCCGATCTGGCCCGTCTTTCTCGGTGAATAGTGACAGCCCTAAAAATTGGGCTTTCGGTCTGGGCTTGGACCAGGCCAAGAAATTCTGGAAAAAAAGCCTGGGCGAGGTCAAGCCAGCCCGAAAAAGCCAAGTTCTGGCCCCGCGCGTGAAAAAAGCCCCGGTTTGGCCCAATTTTGGCCCGAATTTTTAGGGCCGGGCTTGGCCCGGATTTGGTCCTGTTCTGGCAGGCTCCACGTTTTTCAAAACTTATTTTTCCCTCCATTTTCCCCCCAACAGTTATATACCCCATTATTTTCCTAAATTTTACTTTTACCCCCCCAACAGCAATATAACGGTTAGTTTGGGGGGTATTTTTGTCTAACTTAATTTTTTTCAACTTTCTAAAAGGTTTTTACACTCTTACCCTCCCCAAAAACTATAAACGGATAGTTTTTAAGGGCATTTTGGTCTTTTGTAAAGTTTCAAAAATTCAGACAATTTCTCTCTAATTTTTCACACCAATCTTCTTACTCTCTCTTATCTAAACATTCTACATTTCTACAAGCTTTGCTACTATTTCCATCTCCAATTACTACTCTTACTAATTACTACTCTTGTTCACTAATTACTACTCTTGCTAAATTCTAATTACTAACTACTCCTCTTATTAATTTGTTACTCTCTAATTCTTTTGTCTAGTAATTAGTAATTAGTGAATTTTTATTTATTAATTACTATTACTAAATTATTTTTAATTACTAACTCTCTCCAATTTTGAATTACCCTCAGTGATTCATTTGTTACTCTTTAATTCTTTTAATTGTTATTTCTAATTACTAATTACTGCTCTTATACTTGTGTATTTAGTTACTCTTACTATTTTTATTTTTCAATCTAGTAAAAAAGTTTAGCGTCAAATATGGCTGGATTACTGAAGAAACTGAAGCGTGGATCATCATCACAAAAAACATCATTATCATCATCACAAGCACCACCACCAGCACAAGCGCCAGCACCACGGTCATCACAAACACCAATCCAAGCACCACCACAACCATTCTGAAACCAATAAAATAACCCTAGAGGGGGGGGTGAATAGGGTTTTAAGACTACTTTAAAAATTAACAAACAACAAACCTCAATCTCAATAACTTAAATGAGCAAACAACCAATCTCAACACAAATATAAGATGATAATGTAAAGAGAGAAGGGTTTAGAGATACTTGACAAGGAGAATTAAATGGTTCGGCTTGATATACCCACAAGCCTACGTCCACCCCTTCAAGGAAGTCCCTTGAAAGGCCCTAGAATCCACTAGTATGATCTTCCTTACGGGTCAAGATCGAACCTCTTACAATCCCTTGATGCTATGCCCACATCAAGAACAAGCTTTGACAAACCCAAAGCTCCAAAGCTTGACAACCCCAAGCTTTGATACAAGAACCTTTCAATGAAGAAATGTGTACAAGATTTCACTCTCAAGAAGTAGATGAGTACAAGTTTAAGCACTAGAACAAGAGAGATGAGTGTATGATGACTTATGAAAGTGTATATCTCTCAAATGTAAGCTCACAATAAATGCTCTCTTGAAAAGGATGAGAAATCAATGAAACAAGAGAGATTTGAACAATTGCTTTGATCTTTGAGAATATGAAAGATAAGAGAGCTTTGAATGCAATTGATGAATCAAAACTATGCCCAAGATGAGTATTTATAGAGGTGGGAAAGAATATGACCGTTTGGAGTTAGGTGGTGCATTAAATGCGCCAAACGGCTATTGCAGTCGACTGCAATGTCCCATTGCAGTCGACTGTATTCCCAAAGTAGCCGTTGGAAATTCAAATTTCCAACTTGCAGTCGACTGTAATCCCAATGCAGTCGACTGTAATAGGCTACTGGAAGTATTGCAGTCGACTGCATTCCAATGCAGTCGACTGTAATACCTCACTGCCCAAGTTGCAGTCGACTGCAATCCAATGCAGTCGACTGCATTCCAGAAAATGCAGTTTCTTAGTTTTCAAAGAATGAAAAACTTTTATGCATGCAAGGGAAACCTATGGGCAAATTCTAGGTATACAGTCATCGTAACGATCATCTCTCTACGTCTAGTTTACAAAGAAGGAAATAAAGCATAGTAAAGTTAAATCGACGAAATCCTTCTTTGATGCGTTCCGTTGAGAGTCTTTAAACGATTTGCTCGTCTAATTTTCCATTTGCATGAGTGTGAGATTGTTCCTATTGCTTCATCAACTCAATGCATGTTAGACAACATAATCATCAATGTTAGTTATCATCAAAATCAAATATAATCCTAGGTTAAATAACCGTAGGGTTAACAATCTCCCCCTTTTTGATGATGACAAACATTGATTCAAATAATATGAGATATATAAGATAATGAACGCAAAGAGGCATGATTCAAATCATAAAAGGCTCCCCCTATCTTAAGCAATATAGGGCTCCCCCTAACTCAAGTAATATATGCTCATATATCAAATCCACATGAATCAACAATATTCAACAATATTTTCTCCCCCTTTTGACATCATTAAAAAAGATCAAGGGTGTGTGTGAAAGTGATCAACTTATGTATCCATCCATGGATAATCAATATAGCCAACAAGGGCATTTAAACAAAAAAAAAATAAATAAATAAATACTTGAATAACCATCAAAAGGTGTACCAAGCACATGTATGAAAATAGCACATACATTTTAAACCAGCGGCAGGAAGATAAGCGTGAATTAAGAGTGCTAATGCAATACTAAGAGTAGGATCCATGATAAGTTTTTGAGATACATAATTGAGTTTGATAAGCATAAATAAAAAGACATAAAGCATGCCCTAATGCCTAAGGACCCGATGGTGGAGGAGGGGGATGAAAGATGTCCTCCTCGGGACACTGAATCCCACAATGATCCTCCATGCGAGAAAGGCGTCGACTGAGCTGGCTGTGAGCAAGATCCATCCGACTGAAACCGGCATGCATATGCTGTTGCATCATATCTAAGCGTGTGAGGATCGCTTCATATCCGGAAGTAGAAGGACCGGAAGAAGTGCCCGCCTCATGTGTACTCGGAATGATCAACGGAGGTGGATCACGATCAAAACCATCACCGGCATCTCCCCCAACATCATCATCAGCATCAGCAGCATCATCATCACCATCAGCATCATCATCATCACCATCATCATCAGCCTCATCATCATCATCATCATCAACAATGACATTTTCCAATTCAGGCTCAGGTAAGAAACAGTTACGATCATCTAAAAGGCCCTTCCTACGAAGAGTAGAGCAGTCTAGTACGATGTGCCTAGTAACCTCAATATACTCACCCAGAAGAGGTATGTCAAAGGCAGCAAGAATGTGAGTGAGTAGGAGGCCATAAGGTATAGCTAAGGCAGGATGTGAGGCGCTCCTAATCATGTTTAACATGATGAGACGAGGGAGGTTAAGCGGTGTGCCTGAGCGAAAGAAGGTCAAGAGCTGAACGTCTAAGTAAGAGACGAGTGAAAGACCGCCAGTTCGAGGAATGACGTTATGAGCGATGATATGATGGAACAGACGAGAGAGAGGAGGTAGGTCACGTAGGCTGGGTTTGCTCGCAACCCGAACCTGTCGACAATGAAGTGTGTGTCGAAGCTGTTCCTCAATAGAAAAAGGTCGGTCAAACCAATGGGACTGACCAGCGACAGGGATCATGTCTAACGAAAAAGAGAAGCCACTATCGGGAAGGTCTAGAAGAGTGGCTAGACGTGATTGTGAGAATGAAATGCGGCGTCCAAAAACATAGGAGGTGAGGGTACATGACTCAGAGGAAATGTTCCAAGTCAAATTCGCATAAAATAAGCGGATTGCATCAGGATAATATAGAATAGTGTTCCTATCGGTGAGGCGATCTAGATAACAATCCTGAAGGCATCTAAGTACACCTATGTTAAAAAGGAATGGAGTATCCAGTCGCAAACCTGGAGTCAAAGGTGAAGAGAGTTGTGCAGAAAAGCGATCGGCAGCCTCGCTGTTCCGATATCGATTTTGATCAAACTCGACCGCGATAGGCTCGGGCTCGGGCTCGGGCTCAGGTGCAGCTCGTGAGCGAGATGAACTGGCACGTGCACGTTTCTCTCTTGCCATACTTGAAATAATCTAAACAGAGAAATAATAAATGTAAGATAAAAGAAAAAAAATGAATTTTTTTTTTATTTAAGATAAACCCTAATTTATGCAATTTTGGGAAAAATTCAATTTTGGATAAATTGAATGAAATTAACCACGTACAATCGAGTAATAGACATAACTAAGCATGAATCAAATGATGAAACATGCAATTGCATAAACAATTTGAAGAAATTTTGACAAATGAAGAACCCTAGTTTATGAAAATTGGGGAAATTCAAATTTTGCATGAATGCAAGTAATTAAACTATGTAGAATCATGTAATAAGCATCCCTAAAGATGAATCAAGCATTAAAACATATAGAAGCATGCTAAGTTGAAGTAGATCTGAAGAAATAATCTATGGAGAGCAATTCGAATTTCAACCGATTATGAACAATGTAGATGAAATGGATTAGAGAAAGTATGTAAATCATGAAGTAGAATGAGATTTGGGAGGATTTACGTACCAATTTCAAGCCAAACGGAGGAGAATTGAGTCCAAGGAGAGATGAGAGCCCTTTTTTCGAAGAGAGAAGGAGTAGAGAGAGAGATTCTGCAGAAGAAGAGATCTGGGCACGATTTATGCCCTTCCCCCGTAATGCAGTCGACTGCATTCCCCAATGCAGTCGACTGTATTGACCAATGCAGTCGACTTCAATGCACAAAGTCAATCAGTCTTAAAAAAATATACATATGTATATAGCAATAAAAGTGTGCAAATATATATAATTTTTTATTTTTAAGAAAGATAAATATCAATAAAACCAACGATGTTTGGAAAGGAAAAATTAACCAAAGCATGCTATAAGCATATGAGATAATGCTCAAGCATGTAAAGAGCAACTAGCACAAAAATAACCTAGTCACATAGGTGAAGACATGCCAAGTTCTCTTCTAAGAGCGGTAAACCTCTTTGCATCTAACGGTTTAGTGAAGATATCCGCTAGTTGGTGATTTGTGTCCACGAAATCTAGAACAATATCACCCTTTTGCACATGATCACGGATAAAATGGTGTTTGATTTCTATGTGCTTAGTGCGTGAATGTTGGATGGGATTTTTGCTCAAATCAATGGCACTAGTGTTATCGCATAGGATAGGTATGTGATCATACTTGAGTCCAAAATCCAAAAGGGTTTGTTTCATCCAAAGAATTTGTGCACAACAAGCACCAACCGCCATATATTCGGCTTCGGTGGTAGAGAGTGCAACCGAGTTTTGCTTTTTGGAACTCCAAGAAACAAGAGAATGTCCTAGGAATTGGCAACCTCCACTAGTACTTTTTCGCTCGGTTTTACAACCGGCAAAATCGGCGTCGGAGTAACCAACTAGGTCAAAAAATGATGTGTTTCTAGGAAACCATAACCCTAAATCGTGAGTGCCCTTAAGATATCTAAGGATTCTCTTTACGGCAACTAAATGAGATTCCTTAGGACAAGCTTGAAATCTAGCACATAAACAAACACTAAACATTATGTCGGGTCTACTTGCGGTAAGGTAAAGAAGTGATCCGATCATACCTCGATAGCGTTTAATATCAACATCCTTACCCTTTTCATCTTTATCAAGCTTTAATGAAGAGCTCATTGGAGTGTCAAAAGCATTTGATGCTTCCATGTCGAATCTCTTGAGTAGCTCTTTGGTGTATTTGGCTTGGTTGATAAAGATTCCATCCTTGCTTTGTTTGATTTGCAATCCAAGGAAGAAGGTGAGTTCTCCCATCATGCTCATTTCAAACTCCTTACTCATACAAGAAGCAAACTCTTCGCACAAGGATCCATTAGTAGCACCAAATATAATGTCATCAACATAAATTTGCACCAACAATAAGTCCTTGCCCTTAGATTTGATAAACAAAGTGGTGTCAAGTTTTCCTCTTGAAAAACCATTTTCTAAAAGAAAACTACTTAGCCTTTCATACCAAGCTCTAGGAGCTTGTTTTAAACCATAAAGAGCTTTGCTAAGCTTGAAAACATGGTTTGGAAATTTTTCATGCTCAAAGCCGGGAGGTTGAGCCACATAAACCTCCTCCGAAATAAAACCATTTAGAAAAGCACTCTTGACATCCATTTGAAAGAGTTTAAAATCTCTATAGCAAGCAAAAGCTAAAAGCATTCTAATAGATTCAAGTCTAGCTACCGGTGCATAAGTTTCATCAAAATCAATTCCTTCCTCTTGGTTATAACCTTGGGCCACTAATCTAGCCTTGTTTCTAACCACGATTCCGGATTCATCAAGTTTGTTTCTAAATACCCATTTTGTGCCTATAATCCTATAGTTTTGAGGTTTAGGCACAAGGGTCCAAACTTGATTTCTTTCAAATTGAACTAGCTCTTCTTGCATAGCAAGCATCCAAGATTCATGATGTAGAGCTTCGGAGAAGTTCTTCGGTTCAATTTGGGAAAGAAATGCTAAATTAACATGTTGTTGAAGAGAGTGTCGAGTTCTTACCCCACTCGAAGGATTACCTAAGATTTGATCGCTTGGATGATCCTTTTTGTAAGTCCAATCTTTTGGTAATTCTTGAGAGTAGTCCGAGTTTGAAACATCATTGCTTGCTTCCTTGTCTTCCTCTTGAGAGCTTGATTGTTGTTCTTCTTGAATAATTTCTTTGTGGTTGTCTTGTATTGTTTCACTTATATCCAAAGTTCTCATGTCAATATCCACATCATCTACATTAACAATGTTAGTCCTCCGAAGAAAAGGATTAGTCTCATCAAAAGTAACATTAATGGATTCTTCAACAACCAAAGTACTTTTGTTATAGACTCTATATGCCATACTATTATTAGAGTAGCCAAGAAAAATACCCTCAAATGTTTTGGAATCAAATTTACTAAGGTGATCCTTAGTATTTAAAATAAAGCATTTGCAACCAAAGACTCTAAAAAAGCTCACCTTAGGTTTCTTATCATTAAAAAGCTCATAAGGGGTTTTTAACAAAATTTTTCGCAAGATAACTCTATTGAGAACAAAACAAGCACAATTGACCGCCTCCGCCCAAAAGTACTTAGGTAAACCATATTCGTTAAGCATTGTTCTTGCCGCTTCTTGCAAAGACCTATTCTTTCTTTCGGCAACACCATTTTGTTGAGGAGTTCTAGGAGCCGAAAAATTATGTGATATCCCAAAGTCATCACACAAGGCTCCTATTTTTGAATTTTCAAATTCTCTACCATGATCACTTCGAATGTTGGATATCAAATATCCTTTTTGATTTTGAATACGTTTTGCAAATGAAGTGAACACATTTAGAGATTCATCTTTGGTGGCCAAAAAGAAAGTCCAAGTATAGCGAGAATAGTCATCAACAATAACAAAACAATATGATTTACCACCAAGACTAGTAGTAGGGATTGGTCCAAATAAATCCATATGAAGTAATTGCAAGGGTCTAGAAGTAGATACCATTTTCTTCGGTTTGTGAGAGACTTTCTTTTGCTTACCCATTTGACAAGCATCACATACTTTGTCTTTCTCAAACTTGATCTTCGGGAGTCCCCTCACAAGTTCTTTGCTTGAAATATCCTTCAAATGCTCCATATGCATGTGTCCAAGTCTTCGATGCCAAAGCCAAGATGTCTCACTAATAGCACTAAGACACTTGACATCTTGGTTAGCTAGATCATTCAATTTAATAGAGTAAACATTGTCATCTCTATTTCCTACCAAAATAGTTTCATTATTCTTCAAGGATTGTATAGTGCAATGAGAAGCCTCAAAGATTACTCTAAAACCTTTATCACTAAATTGACTAATACTTAGCAAATTATGCTTCAAACCTTCAACATATAACACATTCTCAATTGAATGTGGTTCCTTACCTATAGTTCCTTTACCTTTGATTTTTCCTTGTGCGTTGTCACCAAAGGTCACTTTTCCTCCTTCTATAAGATCAATTGAGGTGAAAAGAGATATGTTGCCGGTCATATGTCTTGAGCATCCACTATCAAGAATCCACTTCTTGCTACTAGATTTTGCTTTGAGACATACCTATAAACACAAATCAAGTAGTGACTTTTGGTACCCATATTTTCTTGGGTCCTTGGGTGTTAGTCTTACATTTGTAATCTTGACCTTTCACAACCCACATCTTCTTTCTACCTCTAACATAAACAATTCTACAAGGACAATAATTAGTCGTATGCCCTTTCTTGTTGCACCAACCACAATGTGTAAATGGTGTGCAATAGTTCTTTGGTTGTTTTGAATGAGTATTCAACCTAGCTTGTTGTTGAAAGATTTTAGGAGGTAAGGCCAAGGGATCTAATCCAAGACCACCTTTGTTTAGGCCAAATCTTTGGCGTCCAAGCATGACATCCAAATTGTTTTGACCATCAACAAATTTTTGAAGACATTTTTTCAAATCACAAATCTCAAGTTTTAAATCTTCATTTTGCTTTTCTAAAACCAAAGTCTTGCAAGAGATTTGTTTTGAGCTAGGAGTGTTAGCAATCAATTCAACCAAGTCATTATTCACATGTTTTACATATAAATGGTTGGAAATGCAATCATTCTTGGCATGCAACTCAATATTTTCCACTCTCAACTTCTCAATTTGCTTATTAGCCTCAAGGAGTTTTTTTGATAAAATAATATTTTTCTTAAAAATTTTCTTGGATTCCTCATATAGGCTATCATAAGCATCTTCGAAGCTTTCACTATCACTATCACTACCGGAAGAAGAGCTTACCTCATCATTTGCCATGAAGCACACATTTGCTTGTTCGTTCTTCTCAACATCTTCATCACTTGAATCGAAGTCACTCCAAGTTGGAGTATGTTCGGCATTCATTGCTTTTTCCTTCTCTTTGTTCTCTTTCTTGGAGAGTTGTCTCCTTTTAACTCTTTCCCATACATCTCTTCTTTCCTTCTTTTCTCTTTTGTATATGGGACAATCCATCTTCATGTGTCCCGGCTTGTGGCATTTGTAGCAAAGCTTCTCTTCGTTGCTAGCATTTTGTTGCCTTCTCCCACCATTCCTTCTAAACCTCATGAACTTCTTGAAGTTCTTTGCAATCATTGCAACATCCTCTTCATCAAATTCTTCTTCATCATCGCTTGACTCAAGGTTTGAAGATGAAGCTTTAAGGGCAATTGATGTAGGCTTCTTCTTGATGTCTTCTTGATCAAAGGTCTTGATTTGCATTTCGTACGTCATAAGTGAGCACATCAATTCATCAAGAGGAAAGATATTGAGATTCTTCGATTCTTGAATGGCGGTGATCTTTGCATCCCAAGCTCTTGGTAAGGACCTAATCACTTTTCTTACAAGATCACCATTGGTGAATTCCTTGCCCAATTGCTTCAAAGGGTTTACAATGTTAGTGAAACGAGTATTCATATCCGTAACGGATTCATTTGGAAGCATATGGAATAACTCATAATCTCTAAACAATAAGTTCATCTTGGAATCTCTAAGGAGAGAAGTTCCTTCATGAGTTACTTGAAGAGTATCCCAAATACTCTTAGCGGAATTACACATAATGACTCTATTGAGTTCATTAGTGTCTAAAGCACAAACAAGACAATTTTTCGCTCTAGCATTCATACAAATCATCTTTTTATCATGATCACTATACTCCGATTTGGATTTTGGCTCTTCAACCTTGTCAACCACCTTTATCGGAATGTATGGGCCATTCTCAACAATATCCCACATCTCGTAGTCTTGAGACTCTAAGTAGATTTTCATCTTAACTTTCCACACACTATAATTGGTCCCATTAAACAATGGAGGCCTAGTGGTAGAACTACCCTCCATACCCCCAACGTAAGCCATGATCGATTAACTCTCTTGGCGTTACCCAATATAACAAGAGCCGAGGCTCTGATACCACTTGAAACCAATAAAATAACCCTAGAGGGGGGGTGAATAGGGTTTTAAGACTACTTTAAAAATTAACAAACAACAAACCTCAATCTCAATAACTTAAATGAGCAAACAACCAATCTCAACACAAATGTAAGATGATAATGTAAAGAGAGAAGGGTTTAGAGATACTTGACAAGGAGAATTAAATGGTTCGGCTTGATATACCCACAAGCCTACGTCCACCCCTTCAAGGAAGTCCCTTGAAAGGCCCTAGAATCCACTAGTATGATCTTCCTTACGGGTCAAGATCGAACCTCTTACAATCCCTTGATGCTATGCCCACATCAAGAACAAGCTTTGACAAACCCAAAGCTCCAAAGCTTGACAACCCCAAGCTTTGATACAAGAACCTTTCAATGAAGAAATGTGTACAAGATTTCACTCTCAAGAAGTAGATGAGTACAAGTTTAAGCACTAGAACAAGAGAGATGAGTGTATGATGACTTATGAAAGTGTATATCTCTCAAATGTAAGCTCACAATAAATGCTCTCTTGAAAAGGATGAGAAATCAATGAAACAAGAGAGATTTGAACAATTGCTTTGATCTTTGAGAATATGAAAGATAAGAGAGCTTTGAATGCAATTGATGAATCAAAACTATGCCCAAGATGAGTATTTATAGAGGTGGGAAAGAATATGACCGTTTGGAGTTAGGTGGTGCATTAAATGCGCCAAACGGCTATTGCAGTCGACTGCAATGTCCCATTGCAGTCGACTGTATTCCCAAAGTAGCCGTTGGAAATTCAAATTTCCAACTTGCAGTCGACTGTAATCCAATGCAGTCGACTGTAATAGGCTACTGGAAGTATTGCAGTCGACTGCATTCCAATGCAGTCGACTGTAATACCTCACTGCCCAAGTTGCAGTCGACTGCAATCCAATGCAGTCGACTGCATTCCAGAAAATGCAGTTTCTTAGTTTTTAAAGAATGAAAAACTTTTATGCATGCAAGGGAAACCTATGGGCAAATTCTAGGTATACAGTCATCGTAACGATCATCTCTCTACGTCTAGTTTACAAAGAAGGAAATAAAGCATAGTAAAGTTCAATCGACAAAATCCTTCTTTGATGCGTTCCGTTGAGAGTCTTTAAACGATTTGCTCGTCTAATTTTCCATTTGCATGAGTGTGAGATTGTTCCTATTGCTTCATCAACTCAATGCATGTTAGACAGCATAATCATCAATGTTAGTTATCATCAAAATCAAATATAATCCTAGGTTAAATAACCG
>JAVXUP010005113.1:0-22338 GCA_033070095.1 Escallonia herrerae | reverse complement strand
AGGCCCACATTAGATAAGCTCTCATCACACTATTGGGCTCAAGCCTTAAACCTCAAGCATGACTCCTCAGACTCGCTTGGGATGCCTTCATTATAAATACCCTTGGTTTTGTTACCGTTATACTGCTATTTTCGTTTTCATGTTTTTAAAAAGAAAAAAACATGTATTTTCTGAGAACTAAAAACCATTTATCGACATTCAGGAAAATATTTTTGGAATAACAAAAATAATATAATAAATGTAATTAAACATCACATTAAAACGTTACCGGAACTCGTCCCACAATAATGGTTGAAATATAGTATTGGGTTAAATACACGTAGGTACCCTGGAACTACCACAAAATCTCATTTAAGGGTCCCAAAGTTTAATTTTTACAGATAAGGGCCTGTAACTCCAAATTTGCAATAAGTAAGTACATCCGTCCACTTTCCTAACGACGCAGACTTTTCCGTCAGGGGCAATTTCGTCAACCAACTTTAGCTTTTTCAAACCCTACAATTAGTACCTCCTCGCCGCCGTCCATTCCTCTCCCTCCCCCTATTCCTCCTCTGCTAATTTCACACATCACTATCAACCACCGACGGCGACACTCTCCGGCAGCATACTCAAGCGACAACGCCAACAACTGTATCATGCACACCATGTCGGCAACTGCCCCTGTCGTCGCCATCCACGACCAACACCGCCTGCGACCACGACGTTAATTGTCCCTGCCACCGATGGCCATCACCACAATCTACCATGCCGGCCTCCACCTCCCCAAGAAAGATCCCCCTATTTCCACACTTCCGCCTACCGGCAGCGGCCCCTGTAACTGCTCTCCCTTTTACCCCGACCCACCCGCCGGTAACCACGTCCCCACAAATCCATAATCACATCGGCACATCCACAATCGCCGACCACCACCAATCCCGCGAGTCCAGTGGCCACCGGCGACATCATCCGAAGAATTAAATCACATCTGCCACCCAAGACCACCCGCAACCACATCGGGAAACCCACGACCACTAACCGCCACAGATCCTGATTACCAAATGGCCACTGCCGCAAAACCCTCCAGCAACGACCATCCACTGCTCGACACCTTATCCCTCCCCGGCGTCCTCGCCGACCACCTCTCGCTAGCTGACTCCAAATTCAAACTAGGACCCATCATCGACACCACGGCCTCCAAAAACCTCGAGCTCGCAGTTCATCTCCCACAGCTACCCCCACGGCGAGGCCAATCCCGCTGCCGGTTCTAAGAATTAGTTTTAGGGTTCCAAATATTAATGGATTAGGGTTCCAAAAATCAAGTGAGACTTCCCAAAAATTCCCCTGACGAAAAGGCCTGGATCGTTAGGAAAGTGGACGGATGTACTTACTTATTGCAAATTTGGAGTTACAGGCCCTTATGTGTAAAAATTAAACTTTAAGACCTTTAAGTGAGACTTTATGGTAGTTTCAGGGTACCTATATGTATTTAACCCTATAGTATTCATACAACAAAGACGGGTATGCGAGAGTTGGTGAGGGTACCGGCTTGTTTAGGGAGATGTAGAAGGTAGGGGTGTTGTGCAGGACGAGGTGACAATGGGGAGTGTAATTTTGGGTTCTGCCGCATGCCTTGGGTGCTCTCGTGATATTAGTACATGGGTGCACTTGTCTTGTGATTAAAGAGTTGATGGGGAATGGTGTCGAGATTGGCCTGCACTTGCTAATATGTATGAAAAGAACTGGATGATTGTTGGTTTGGCGATTCCGTTGATATATGTCTTGTATTTATATCCCACATCGATTACTCAAGAGAGGTTACAACTTGGTCCTTAGTATATAATGCATCTTGTCCTACATTGATTGGATAAAGAAGATAACTGTTTATCTCTAAGTATAAGTAAGGTGTCTTGTATTGTGTTTAAGGGTAAGAAAGAAAGAAGATTCTTTCTTTGAATAGGAAAACAGTTGAGAATACACGTGAGGGAGCATTGTAAATCTGACTTGTACAAAGTGGATTTGAGTTCTTTCATAATTCTTGTATTTTCTTGTTTGGCTATCATGTTCTATACATATTTATTTAGAGCGAATTCGTAACAAGTGGTATCAAGAGCTTCCAGGTTTTTCTTGGGCAAAATTGAAATCGATTTCAGAGGATAAATATGTAGAACAACAAGACCATGAAGTATGCATGTGACAATTTGATGGGAAGATGAATTTTTGGCATATGGAAGAGCACGTTGAAGGATTGGAGCGGTGCGATAGGGGATGTCGAAGCACACATGAGGAGCGAGCTCGAGACATTTGGAGAGCACTTGTAGCGGAGTGTCGCAAGTCAGGTGAAGCTAATCTTCAATAGATTAGATGACTTAGAGGTAGATAGTCGACTAGCCGTGTTAGAATGGAAAGTCAATGTGTTCGCAGAGGAGCTAGATGACTTGATCAAGGAGAGGGTCGCCCATTTTACCAAGTGGGACGTGCAACGGTGCAAGGATCTCAAGGGACAAGTCACGGAGCTCCAAGAAGAACTAGCTGCTTGTAAGAAGAAGCTTACAAGAGCTACGAGGCAGGGGTGTATCGCATTGCAGCCAAGGTAAAAGAAAATGCCGGAGCTGAGATCGTACGATGGAATGAGAGAGGAGAGGTAGGTGGATAACTTCTTTTGGCACTTGGAGCACTAGGGAGAGAAGGTGCAACAGATTGTCGCAAGTAAGGTGGAGCTAATATTCAATAGATTAGATGACTTGGAGGTAAACAGTCGATTAACTGTGCTGGAGTGAAAAGTCGATGTGTTCGTGGAGGAGCTAGATGACTTGACGAGGAGAGGGTCGCCTATTTAATCAAGTAGGAGGTATAACGGCGCAAGGACCTCAAGGGGCAAGTCATAAAACTCCAAGAAGAACTAGCTACTTGTAAGAAGGAGCTTACAAGAGCTACGAGGCAAGGGTGTATCGCGGTGCAGCCAAGGCGAAAGAAAATGCCGGAGCAGAGATCGTACGATAGATCGAGAGAGGTGAGGCAGGTGAATAACTTCTTTTGGCACTTGGAGAGGTACGTTGAAGGCCTCGACATCGATGACGAAGAGGAGGAGGTGCAGCGGACTGTCACAAGTCAGGTGGAGCTAATCTTCAATATATTAGATGACTTGGAGGTAGACAGTCGATTAACTGTGCTGGAACGGAAAGTCGATGTGTTCGCGGAGGAGCTAGATGACTTGATCGAGGAAAGGGTCGCCCATTTCACCAAGTGGGAGGTGCAATGCTCAAGGACCTCAAGTGGCAAGTCACGAAACTCCAAGAAGAACTAGTTGCTTGTAAGAAGGAGCTTACAAAAGCTATGAGGCAGGGGTGTATTACGGTGCAGCCAAAACAAAAGAAAATGCCGGAGCTGAGATCGTACAATAGAGCGAGAGAGGCGAGGTAGGTGGATATTTTCTTTTGGCACTTGGAGCGGTACTTTAAAGCCCTCGACATCGACAATATGGAAAAAAAGGTGAAGACGACGGTCATGTACCTTATGGACAACTGCCTTACGGTGGAGGCATCGCTATATGGATGGGTACGATGTCAAAACATAGGAGAAGTTCAAGTGGGAACTAAGAAGGTAGTTCTATCTAGAAAGTGCCAAAGATATGGTGATGATTAACCTTCGACGGCTGAGGCAGAAGGGGAGCATCTGTGAGTATGTGAAGGAGTACTCGGCTTTGATGCTCGAAATACTGGATATGTCCGAAAGGCAGCGACTATGCTTCTTCAGTGACAGGTTGTAGCAATGGGTTGCCACATAATTACGTCGAAGGGAACCTTACGACTTCGCTTCCACCATGGCGATTGTTGAGAGGTTGAAAGACTTCAAGCAAGGTGAGAGGCTGAAATCTCCAACACACAAGCGTGCCAAAGATAAGGGAGACGGTAGGTCGAAGAATGGCTCTCCCAAAGCAATAGATGATGAGCGAAATGGGGACTAGGGACGTCACCGCCATAAAAAACGGAAGAAGAAGCACGAGGGAAGTCGCAAGCAGAGTGACTCTCGTGACCACAAGGCTCACGGGGGGCCTAGAAGAGGATGCTTCTACTGTGCAGGTTCGCATTACGGGAGGTATTTCCCACACAAGGAAGTAGTCAAGAACGTCGATTTGAGGATTGGCGATGGACAGGGAAGGCCGAATTCAACATCATCGACATGGATGAGCTTGGGGTGGTGCTTGGGATGGACTTCATGGAGAAGTCGAGCACTACGCTCAATCCATATTGCGGGGTGATGATGATGGCGGGTAAAGAAGGCCAACCGAAATGGATGATCCTGTTGGTGTCTAAGGATGGGGCTGACGCACATAAGGGGATTACTATGTTACAGTTGGACAAGGGATCAACGCTATGCTACGATCAGCGGCAGATAGGGCCGAGGACCTACGCAGTTGATATGCTCATGAAGGCAATCACGACAAAAACGTTCAAGCATTGCTTAAACTTGATTCATCTTCTTTCTTACTGAGTTCAAGGTGGAGTGCATCCTTACCTTTAAGGGGAATGCAAGGTGGAGTACCTGAAGAAGGTACTAAAGGCATATTACACTTCCCTTATGGAGTGGTTTATTAATACACGCCAAGGTGGAGATTGTTAATATATATCTTGTATTTATATCTTACATCGGTTACTCAAAGGAGGTTGCAAGTTGATCGTTAGTATATAAGACATCTTGTCCTACATTGATTGATAGAGAAGATCACTGCTTATCTCTAAGTATAAGTAAGATGTCTTGTATTGTGTTTAAAGGCAAGAAGAAGAGTCCTTCTATGAGTAGGAAAACAGTTGAGAGATACACGCGAGGGAGCGTTGTAAATCTGACTTGTGTAAAGTGGATTTGAGTTCTCTCATATTTCTTGTGTTTTCGTGTTTGATTATTATATTCTATACACATTTATTTATTTATTTATTTAGAGCGATTTCGTAACAGATTCTTCATGGGCACGTAGAAACTCCATTGGAGGCTTTTGCTAGGATGGAAGAAGCGAATGTAACATAATTGAAGTGCAGGTCTGGGCTGACTTTACCAAGCTTATGCAACAGTAATGTACTCCGTTTGTCCCTTCCCTATTCTGATGGTCTTTTGGATGCTTTTATCGGTGAAGCTAACCATGTAACCTTCATTTGGTGCTTTATTAGCGCGTTCCATGGCGGGCTAGTTTCAGAAGCCCGCAAACGCTGGTCGCCTGCTGCAGTCTGGGGCATCAGCAGATCGTTATTGCTGTATAATCGACTCACCGTGTCGTGCAGACATGATGGAAGAGGCTTGCATAGTTGCTGAAGCAATTCCCATTACCCAGGGGTGAACATCACTTGTTGGATGCAACAACAAGCATTATGAGAGAGGCGAGGTTGCTGGTGGACACTATCCTGAATTAGAAGAGCCCTTCAATGCAGGAAAGTACCTCGTCCTCTCCAATTTATATGGTTAATGGTTGCAAATTGCAATGGGGAATGATGAGTCATCTGTAGAAAGAGCTGGACAGAGAATCAAGGCAATAGATGATGGTCGTGTACACGATTTTGTAACCGGTGAGTGGTCTCACCCAGATGAAAAAAGAGCTCTCATTAGAACCCCCTTATTTCAGGGAAATAATACACGTCATTAGTCATTCTCCAGTGCGAAAACATCTCTCGATTCCAATACAGGGCATGCCCTAACAATGGTGGTACAAATTTATGATGATCTACTAGCCTACAAACTACTTAAACTAGGATTTCGATTGGCCATCTGAACATGTCCTCTTGTGGAACCGGGATGGTAAGGGTCAGTAATCCGGTTGCAGCCTCATAATTGAATTCACTCTCGACACTGCCCAAAGTACATTTTAGAGGGCGCTGGGATGAGTAGGCACCAAATCGGCCACACCCTCTGACTTTGAGTGCAATAGTTGCTGTTGGAGTGCGGTTTTCACTTAACAAAGTGGACACCTCAGAAACAACCTCACCATCAAAGAGCTCGGGTTTCTTGTCTGAAGCGAAATGTACTTCAGTCTGCTCGATAGCACCACCAGAGTTGAACATGTCGAGCAAACCTATTGGCGCAAAGGAAATGTTTGCGGCAATTTCCTGCAACATAAATTACAAGCAGTTAAGTATATGTTGCTGACAATATCTTGAGACCAAACATACCCTGAGAGAGAGAGAGAGAGACACCTTCAGAGGACAGAAGTGGAAAAGTTCGTATTCAAGAGCTTTGAGCGTCACAGGAAGAGAAACACCTTCCGGTAATCGAACTACCTCCCCTGAAATTCCAATGATGTCCGTAAGCATGTTGTATTACTGCTGAACTTGTGCAAAGTTTACCAAGTTCTTTTTTTCTCCCCCAAGTTCACTTCTTAATTTCGAGAAGTATCTAAAACTTCTCTCTCGTGTAAAAAGAAAAAAAACTTCGTTATACAGGATTTCGCTAGCGTCTTTTACTTCTTCCTTCTTCGGTTAAGTAATCTACTGGCATTTCTGCCAAGTATTGCTCTTTTCACTGGGGAAAGCAACTGAAAAAACTAATTACCTGATCTATATGCATAGACTACTGTTTCCCCGTTCCAATCTGGGCCAGCGACTTGAGCTATGGCGTCTACATCAGTTGCTTGCACAGAGCAGGTGAGAGTGCCAGGAGATGTGTCATGGATGCGAGTCTTCTTTGTAACCTTGCACCAACCAGCGCCTTGGCAGTTGAACACACCGACCACACCAGTACACTTGTTCGCATTCCAAACCTTTAGCAAACTGCAAAATGTAATTCATTGATTAGTATCACATACTTTTAAGAGTGAAGCAGTGAATAGGTACTAGAAGGTTGGTATGAGGTAGCAAACCTGGTTCCATCTCTAGCAGGATCAACAAAGAGGCAATCACGTGTTGGCCTGCCAGGCAATTGGGCACGGAGCACTGATCCGTCAGGGAGGACCAGTTTCTTCAGAAGCTCAAAGTTGTGGTTTCCAGGCTTGTCACTGACATAAAGTGGACATCCTCCAACAGCTCTAGCCGCTGCATGATAATCAGCAGCTGGATGCAAACTCTGCATTAAAAATAAGTAGTCTGTGAGTTATCAGGAAAATTGCTAGTCAGTGGGTTGTCTCTTAGTAGAGTATATTAAATCAAACTGGTCATGAGTTTGTTAAATCGTATGTTAGCTCTACTTACATGGAACATATCCCAATCAGGTTGCATGAATTCACCAAGAAATAGTGTGTTGTATGCCACGGAGGAAATGTGGATGGTGTGAGAAGCAGGGTCACGAGGATAGAAGTCATCAGAAGTTCGGACAACAGCAGTCTGCTTGGCGCTGTATAGCCCGTCAGTATTATGACACATACAAGCAATGCATCCATTATCCCGGAAGTTTCGTGAGATGGAGGCTTCAAGGGCCTGAATATAGCTGCGGGTGAGAGAAACTCTGCCACCGTGGCCAGCACCAAGTGTCTCAATAATGTTCTGCACATCAACTTTGACACCATCTACTCCACATGAAGCCAGGTAGGCATGAAGCTCGTTGTAGAATTCGAAGACCTTTTTAGGGTGCACCAGACCAAGGCCATGAACAGATAGACTGTCCATGACAATATCTGGTTGATTTCCCTTTACACCTGGAGACTGTACTGGGTATGCCATTGCAGGGTCATAATGTTCCATACCAGTCCCAGCTGGGTGTACTCCACCCCAGTATCCTGCTAGGGCATGCCATACATACACGTACCTGTACCAAATCGAAAGGAAACAATTTGTCATGCCAAATGTATGAATATAAGCAGATGTTTTCTCTCAAGAAAGTAGCAAATGTATAGTTTCTACCAACCGAATAACCCAAGTCAAGTTTCCAAAATTCTCGATTAGACTTAGACTGCAGCGAGATTTGCGACATCTATATTAACATCTAGATGAGAAAGTTCCAATTGTGACTTTAAACACAGATTTCTCGGCTACAAACTCGCATTGACCCCAAAATGTTCAAGCTTATCTTAAATATGGGTAGTTCAAAAACCGCATTGAACACCTTTGACTAATTTTACAATAAAGATCTGTAAGAAAACTGAATTTGACTGATTTTAAAACTAAGATCCATAAGAAAACTGAACACAAGTGATGTAACGAAGAAGAAAACCGTACTTGACATTGTGATGATCCTTGGCATCGTCCACTACGTGCTTCAAGCCTGGGATCTGGTCATCCTTCTTGCCATTTTTTTGGAACTTAGCGTTCTCCTTTAATCCTGTAAGTCTGTTCGCAAACCTGCAAAATCAATTCAGTTATTACGAGGTTTAGTAACAATGATACTTCATCGTCCTGCTTAAACAGAAAGAAAACACTGCAAACCTAAAACAAACATGCAAAACAAGAAGAGCACGGTACTCTAATCTATCTCATGTTAAGCACACCAAGGGACTACAAACCAGAAACATAATTTCATCACGTTAAAACCATAAATTTCAGCTTAACAAATAGCGGTGCAGGTTGTAAAGCGCTTAATTATCTAACGTAGAGACATATAAAAGCCACCAATTTCTCCCTGTACATAACTTAGAGTTTTTGCCCTTAATAACCTGATTTTAAAACTTAATTACTTAATTACCCCATTTTGAATCTTATTTACCTGTGTAACCCCTTTTTGAATCGCGGTTTCAAAGGAGAAAACGTGATTTGAAGCAGAGATTTCTTTTGAAATCTGTTTCAAACAGAGATTTCATACGTTTTCAAAAGAAATCTCTGTTTCAAACCACGTTTTCTTCTCTTGAAATCTCACTTTGAAACCGCGATTTTCAGAAAGGGGGTTACACAGGTAAATAAGATTCAAAATGGGGTAATTAAGTAATTAAGTTTTAAAATCAGGTTATTAAGGGAAAAAAAACTCCATAACTAATGCTAATTTGCCTTATCAGATATTCAAGCTTTTCCCGATAATTTATGTTTGTTGAGGGCCTTCGCAAGTGCCCCACAACATTTACTGGATTACGGAGAGAAAAAAGAGAGAGATGTGTCTTACTGTGCTCCTTCTTGCACAACACAATTGGTTTCCTTGTCTTCACCACCAATTTGTTGCCAGCCATCATCTATAATAAGGAACCGTGGTGGAGTCCCTCCTTCTGACAAGCTGCAAAAATAACCACAGAATAATCAGCGGTCTTGAACTCCACTAACTGAATATATATAAGATCAGGACGTAGGTTTTTCAGTTTGGTCCCTTCCAATATTACCTTTTAAGGCCTTCTTCAACACCCTCAGCCGTGACATCAGTATAGAAAGCATCCCATGTGCACCAGCCAAACCAGTCGAGGAAAGATGGCAACTGTGCACAACCATCAAAGGAAAGTCAGATCATCAGAAAGCCTAGTTCTATTGTCACGAGTTCAAGCAAACTTCAAATTACTAAACTAACAAAGGAGGAGGAAAGTTCCGTACGTTTTTCTTCTCTCGGTGATGGAAGGTTTGCATGTGCTTTTCAACAGCTCTGATTCACAAAATAAGCATTCAGATAAGACGTCATAATCATTAAACAATTGATTGTGCTAAATGAATGTTTTCTAACTACAAATGGTTATTTTACGGACGTTGAGATTCAGTCCGAAGTAAAAAAGACAATTTTGTAACAATTTAACACTATCCATCACTGGCGACCCCCCCAATAGTGTTCAGCATGGTACAAAGATAAAGGGACCAAATGCAAGCTGAAAGACTTAAGCCCAAAAATCCAGAGTCATGCTTTAGTAAAAGATACGATCTCGAAGGAGAAGTCAGGACTTACTTCACAGCCTGGGTAACGACTTCAAAGGGATTTGTCCCAGCATGCATGTAAACAAGGTAAAGCCCCTGGTTTGTTTCAACAGCATTATCCCCTGCAATCACACCACAAACAGTCATTTAGGGACTTTTGAGTTCTATCATCCTTCCTTATACGCATATTAATATTCCTTTCCCCCCTTTTCCATAAAACCCAACTCAACAAACTCCACCTACACTGGCCACTACTGAAATGGATAACTAAGAATTTTGTATTTGGTGTTACATAAAAATATGTAGGCAAAGGCAAGCCTTTCTAAATTTGAGAAAATGTTTTGCTGGCCATGATTTACTCACCACTCTCGAGGCAAATCTCCATTTCATTCTGTTCATTGCCTTGCAGAACAGCACGAAACTGGCCTTCCAGGAGTGGAAGGAAAACTGTATAGATGGTCGAGGCATCAGGTTCGCCTTCAGTGCTGCCTTTGCTCTCCACAAGCATGAACTGGGTCTCCAAAGGTATATCCTTCCCACAGTTTCCCATCCTTTGAGTCATCCACCATAGCTTGAAACGGAAGCAACACATAAATCGTAGACCCCTGAAACAGAATTTGATGGTTACTCGGGGATTCCCCTAAAGCACAATGTATTTAGGAGCTTAGTACAACAGCTAAAGCACTGTTATTTGAATATGAGGAAAGGTGATTCTCAATCTAGTGACCATGTGACAAGAAATAATCTAACAAAATTTCCTTGCATCAGTGCAAAACGGAAACGGTGATCCCTGTACTAGCAATATGCAATTGGACTTTATTCAGTACTAAGAGTACATGTACCCATCCTTAAATCGTTTAAGGTTCTTGTGGAGTCAAACCTCTATTCTAACTGCCGTTTCTAAAAACCATATAAAGTACGTGCTCTAAAAGCTTAGCATGAGCTATTAGCAGCAAGGCAATTTATAAGGGAGTATAGAATGACGCATAAATTTCCACAATGCAAATAGGAGGAAAGTTCACTGCTTACTCTAAGACGCCCACAGGGAAGACATGATGACTTTTGCTATCAGAGGCTGTGGCACCTAAAAACGCACCAGCAACGAGCCCCACGCCCGACCCTGGTGTCATCACGATGTTGTCGGGAACTCCCCTGAGTATGGTCTTCCCGTGAACCACAAGGTCACCATCATTGAAGGAGATCTTTGGTGTGACCGTCATCCTTGAACACGCTACTGCTGGCTGAAAATGAAGTGCGCCAACAACAAAACCATCAAGAGAACAGCAAATAAAAAAGCAGCGAAAAGGAACGGACCAGAACAATAATCAGAATCAGAACTTCAAGAGGCAGCTGTAAAATGCCTACAGAGTTGCTCACAACTTTAGTAAATCTCAAAAGTGCAGACAATCAGAATATTTAAAAATCAGGTGAATGCTTGCCCATAAAAATAGCTGAGTAAGACTTTGTAAATGAGATTCATTACTAAAGTGATTCATTTCTCATTTTTCCATAGAGGTACTACATCCGTTTCATAAATTTTGTCCCATTACTGTAAATTCCAAGAATAGAATTCCGACATGCAAACACTTAGTTTACTCAATAGTTTCGTCAAACATAATTTATTAGATCTCGACTACTATTTGAGTTCATTTAAGTGTTTAGATATTCGAACTTCCTAACTCAGAAATTTAAAAAATTAGAAATGTGCAAGAATTTTAAGGGGCACAAAAATTACAAGAAGAAAGGACTACGTCTACAATTTTCGAGGTAAAAAAGAAAGTAACAAATACCACCCTATTTGGTGGTCATAGAATCTTGAGGATAACTATGAGAATAGTACATATAGCAAGAAGCCAAAAATTTGATTTTCAACTTTAAAATTAGAAACAGAGCATGAATGGACCAGATATATCTCCTTCAAAAACTTTTCGTCAAAAGTAAAAGGAAAAAAAATGGAAAAAGGGTTCACCATAAAGAGTTTCTTTTTTGCAAAGAAACGTCAGGAAAAGTGGGCAAAAAAGATGAAAAATGGCCAGATCCACATGAAATTTTCACGATTAGACGGCAAAAGGGCGTGCAGCTTTAGGATAAAAAAGTTAGAAAACAAGCTAAAAAAATTGCAAGAAGCTTAAGAAAGAGAAGAATTGGACCAAGTTCCAAATAGTGAATTTCAGCCTAAAGCTTCCCATGAGCTCCAGAGAGTTCCACAGAAGGGAGACAAGTATGACGCAAAGTCTCAAAATTCAATTTCAGCTTAATCACCCAAACTCGATCGAATTTGTGAGCAAACTGGAGGTACAGGACGTGAATTTGATGAAATCTGAGGTCATGTATGACGTAGCCCACCACAAACTTGAATACCAAGCATATTTAACGAAACCAAGTAAGAATCACCTCTTGAACTCTTGAAATTCCTTCGAAAAAACAAAGCACGAGGAGCTGAAGCCCGAAAAGCAACAGGTAAAGCAACTTACAAGCGGCACTCACAATCATGACTCGAATTTTCTAAAAGCTATCATCGCCAACAATCCAAAACCAACAAAAAAAAATAAACGAATAAAGCTCTGTTGAGAAAAATCTCCGTACTTCAAGCTTCCCAGCTTGATGAAAACAACTCACGGAACTCGCAAAATAACCATGGAGACTCACCTCTTCCAATTCTTCTGTATCTCTACTCCGCCTCGCCTGTAGTCTTGATTCTGGTGAAGTCCCGACCAATCAACGAGAAGGTCTGCAACAGATGATTTCTGAAAAATGGTAGAGACGGATCAACCCAGCAGAAGCGCACCCCAGAAGGGAATGCAAGGCTTCTACGAGGGAGGGGAGCAAATGTTCTGCCTGTGAACGATTATAGCAAGCGGAACGAATTTCTGGAGACAAAAACCTCACCTGGGTTTATATAGTCAGGTCGGCATTAAAGGTCGAGCATGTTGAGAAGATGCCCCGTTGGATGCACGACACGTGGAGAGGTTGTATTGTGATTTTGTCATCAAAGTATGTGATTTAATTATTGTAGCAACTCAAATTGTCACGTGAAGAAAAGTTGGCAAAGAAAACTGAAAACATTTTAAACACCCAAGAGGACCACCTTCTTCACTCTCCTTGACAAATTAGTGTTAGTCTCGTATTCAACAAGTATCAAAAAATAAGACAGAATGAGATTTATTTATGTCTACTAGCTAAGTTCTACTCGAACTCGTTCGCATATGTGGACTTTCATGACGGAGACTTGGCTCTCTAATTGGAATGTTGTTTGGTTGGCACATTAACTTACTAACCTCGCGGTGGTCCTTTCTGTGAAAGCATCTGAAAGCATCTGATTTAAAATGATCGGCAAGGCTTGCATGCATGTTCATATCTTCATTGTTATCTTCTTGATATGTGAAATTATATCTCAAAGCTCTCTCTCATGTGTGACCCGACTTCTTTTGAGAAGGTTAGGCACTTATACCAAGGGAACATTCCCAGATGCTCAATGATCATGTGGATATTATGCAAAGGTGGTCTCAAAACTAGAGTAGAGCTTAAAGCTTGAAATGTAATACAAGAAGATAAGTGTGTGATATGCAATCTAGATAAGGAAGATGAAAGTCATTTGTTTGCTTAATGTACTTTTGCAAAAGAAATCTGACAGATTGTTTTGGACAGATTGAAGGTGACCGTTCAAATCAATTCATGGCCTCAAAGTGCTCTCAATTAGCAAGAATTCTCAAAGGCAAGAACTTCAAAGCTAAGCTAGGGAAATTAATTGTGTCAGCACTGGTTTATGGCATATATACGGTAAGAAAGGAATACCAGGACGTTTGAGAGGAAGCAGACCATCACTAAGGGCTGCTTGTACATGGTTCAACAGTGGATAAGGTAGGGAGTATATAGTTGGAAGAAAATGGCCAACCCAGCCACTAATAAGGATCTTTGCCAAGCATGGGGAATTGAAGAAGGATTGTTGATGGACATGGATAATAGACATTGATGTATAGAGTAGTATGTACATAGATTGACAAGGCTTAAAAGGGGTTTGAAGTGTATGTAAAAATTGTAGAATTGTATATGTTTTGCACTTTAACGAATAAAGAAGGACATTTTGGCCAAAAAAATACTGGATGTTGTTGAATTTTAATATTTTGATTTGTATGTTGGGCTTGTATCAATCTACTCTAATACCATACAAACTTGCGGATTGCTCTATAAGCTCTGATTACGCAAGGTCTTACGAATGCTCCATTTATATATTTCTCATATTTGTGCACGTGATGATGGCAGTGCATTTGTTTTATCTATCATGAATTAGATTTTTCACTAGTAATCGAGGCTTACACTTGAAGAAATGTATCAAATATATCATGCTACATGTTGGCCCTATTCCTCAATAAACGTTTAGGGCAGATGATAACTTAACAACTAAAAGTTTTTGCTGTCTTACATATATCGGTGCAAACAAAGGCCTCAATATTAAAAGAAGGAAACTTAGCCACGAGGCGACTTCCATTTTCCGCCTCTTTGGTGATGAATATACACAACGGAGAGTTGTTCGTTGGTTTTATTTGGTTCAGATAGCCAATGGAGATGGTTGATGTTAGTCGGTACTAGCTAACTGGAGTTATTACAATACTATATACAATGGTGGCCCAAATCTAAAAAGATGAGGATAGACTTGTAACATGCAATTTGTCCACATAATTTGATCAACTTTCTTTTTTGGGTCGTCCCACAAAAATTATTCACTTCTAAGTTAAAAAAAATTATGTGACTACTTTTATATATTTGCCCTTCTTATAATTTTTTTATTCTATTTCTCTTTCTACATTTAAATCGTCATCATCTCATTTTGCCTCTCCTAACCTACTTTTTTACACTTTTTTATTCATTTCTCTCTCCATATTTAATACTCTACTAACCCATTTTCTCTTTGCTGACTCACTTTCTTTTTATTCTCTCTCTAAAGGGTAGAATGAAAAGCACAATGTATCACTTAAATCATTAATCTATGTATAAAAAAATTAATTAAATTATGTAGGACGAAGAGAGTATCTTGATTGCAGCCATTTCTCCTACGCCAATGGCAGTTCAAAGGGAGGTAATGGGATGACATAGCAAACAGGGAGTTAGGAGTTATTCAGTATTTTGACGGTGGGATGGTGGCCGCCATATCAGAAAGGCTAAGGATATAATTGTATAAAACACAGAATATAATGGAAAGGCTGAGGATATATATATATATAGGGGGCCGATCCACATCTACCGGTGGGAAAATAACAAATTTCCCACCGAACCGCAGGTAAGAGCAGTGGTTGGGAAAAAGTCGTACGGACACTACATTAATGGGGAAAAAGGCACGAGGAAATGGTGAGAAAATGGCGAGAAAAAGGACACCAACCGCATGAAGAAGCAGCGGTTGGCATTAATATGCCCCTGCCACGTGGCGTCCCCCACCCCTGCCACGTGGCCCAACCGCGTATACAACCCGCGGTTGGGGCGATGGCCCCTGCCACGTGGCGTCCCCCACCCCTGCCACTTGGCCCAACCGCTTATACAACCCGCAGTTGGGGCGATGGCCCTGCCACGTGGCGGCCCCCTTGCCACGTGGCCCAACCGCATAAAGAACCCGCGGTTGGGGGCGATGGCCCTGCCACGTGGTGTCCCCCCCGGTGATGCCCCACCTTGTGTCCTTCCCCTCCTTATTGTGATGCCACGTGGCGTCCTTCCCTCCCCCGTGATGCCCCCCACGTGGTGTCCTTCTACCAAATTTTTTTTTTGCCGCAGCCTTTGACCGCTCAATCACGGGTTTTCTGTCTTTTTTCTTCTCTCTTCCTCACTTTTTTCTGTCTTTTTTCTTCTCTCTTCCTCACTTTTCTGTCTTTATAATCCCCTCCCCCGAACCCTTCTTCTACACTCTATCATCTTTACCAACTTCCTTCGTACTTCATATCTCACCTACATAATCTTCACAACAATACAAACCAAAAAATTTTACGCTAGAAGATCGGTGGATAACCGCTAGAAGATCGGTAGATTTTTCTTTAAATACATCAAGTCACAACAAGTAAGTATTTTGAATTTCCTTATAATTCAATGTTAGGTTTATACAAATCAGCGTATTACATTTATAGATTCCAAAATAGCGATTTTTTAGGGCGCCAAATATAGACAGTTTTTCACAAATTTATAAAAAATAGCTAGAGCTAGATTTTGCCAAAGTGAAAAAAAGAGACCCTAGTTATTCTAAAAGGATCTGTCTCACGTAAAAATTTCAGATTTTTCCAAAGACTGAAAAGGGGTTAACTGATACGGGGAACCTTGTAATTCTGCAGTGTAATTTAAAATATCAAGCCAGCGCGATTTCGCGCAAAACTTTTATGAGAACCCTAGGGTGTTGGGAAGTTCCATTCCCCCGGAATTCGGGCCATTTCGAAGCCGTTACCTATTTTTTTGGCCGAACGGCCCTTTAAGCGCTCGATCCGGACACCGGTTCGGGATTTTTGGGCGAAACCTCCGTAAAATACTTTTTAGATAAAGAATGAACTCAGGAAGCTTAAAATAGATTTTTAAAGCACTTTTGATATTTTCTCATGCCAGGGGGCATTTTGGTAATTTGCCACCCCGCGAGGGGTGTTTTGGTAATTTTACGTTTCGGGGGCGTAATTGGCGCTAGGGGTGAAAACTTAATTAGACAGTTTTTTCACGAATTTATAAAAAATAGCTAGAGCTGATTTTGCCAAAGTGCAAAACAGAGACCCTAGGTATTTTCAAAAGATCTGTATCAGGTAAAAATTTCAGATTTTTCCAAAGACTGTAAAGGGGCTAGCTGATATGGGGAACCGTGTAACTTCGCAGTCTAATTTAAAATATCAAGCTAGCGCGATTTCGTGCAAAACTTTTATGAGAACCCTAGGATGTTGGGAAGTTCCATTCCCCAGGAATTGGGCCATTCCGAAGCCGTTAGCTATTTTTTTGGCCGAACGGGCCTTTAAGCGCTCGATCCGGACACCGGTTCGCGATTTTTAGGCGAAAAATCCGTAAAATACTTTTTAGATCAAGAATGAACTCAGGAAGCTTTAAAATAGCATTTTAAAGCACTTTTGATATTTTCTGATGCCAGGGGGCATTTTGGTAATTTGCCACCCCGCGAGGGGTGTTTTGGTAATTTTCCCGCGCTAAGTTTTTCAAACGACTTTTTAGTCCAGAAATGTAAGTAAACCACCTGAAATGTTGTTTTGAAGCTGGTTCGGGGGCGTTGGGGTGATAGTGAACCCCCAGGGGCATTTCGGTAATTTGCCGCTCATCGGGGGCTATTTTGCTAGGAAGGATCCAGCTTAAAATTCATACCTTAAAATAACTTTTAGTTCAGGATGGGGTGATAGTGAACCCCCAGGGGCATTTCGGTAATTTGCCGCTCATCGGGGGCTATTTTGCTAGGAAGGATCCAGCTTAAAATTCATACCTTAAAATAACTTTTAGTTCAGGAAAGGGTGTGAGACACCCGAAAACTTATTTTGTTCCAGATGTTCTGAACCTTGTGACGCACCGGCGATGACTGCCAGGGGTATTTTGCATAAGTAGCGGGTGTTTTGGTAACTTTCCCCCTTTAAAATTTTTCCTGATATATTTGGTATATAATTGACGTAACCCATTTAAAAACTTGACTTTAAAGCGGTTTTGAGGTGTTGGGGGTGTAGGGGCCATCGGGGGGTATATTGCTATATAACCACGTTGGCGCTAAATTCAGTGAGAACTAGCGTAATTAAGCGTTCGGAGTGGTGGGAAGTGAGGATTTGTTTTAATACATTGAAATAATGACTATTGCTAATGTGTTGGTAAGCTAGGTTAAAGATCCAGTTATAGTTTTGGAATGTAAATATTATGGACGCTAAGTTGGTTTATAATTATATTTTGTTCTTAGAGGTATGAATTTCAGCCATGGACCTCATGATACATCAATCCTATACGATGACGATGACCACGTCGCGAGGCACGTATTTGACGGTGTCGATAGGGGTGTTTTGGAAACAATTCAAAGCACAAGGCACCTTGAAGAGTGGGTACTAAACGAGGAACAAATACAGCTATTACACCGTCAAAATTTAACCCTGTTCACCGATTGCGGGAAATGGTCTCGACACGACGATTGCCTTATATCCGCTCTAGTTGAACGATGGAGGAGCGAGACGAACTCATTTCACTTCCGGTTTGGTGAAATGACTGTTACGTTAGAGGACGTCGGATATATACTTGGAATCCCATGTCACGGCAGACCCGTTACTCTGAACGTGCCGTCTGCATCCATAGCGAATATGGCTATGCAGTATTTTCCGGGAATTCCAAGGGCAGCTCTTACAACAAACGGCGTCAAGCTTAAATGGCTGAGAGAGCAGTACGGCGTGCTACCGGATGAATACACTCCTCATGATTTCGTGACGTATACGAAGGCATTCCTTCTGTATATTATTGGAGCTATATTACTTCCGACGCATTCGAAAAACACGGTGCATCCGAAGTATATGGTGTTCTTGGAGGATCTTGAGGAGGTATACTCGTATTCGTGGGGTTCAGCTGTCCTTGCGCACCTATATCGAGCACTGCATAAGGCTACGAGAAACGGTGCCAAGTCCATTGCCGCCTGCCTGACTCTATTACAGGTATGAGCATTTATTTTCTTGGTCGGATCCTTAGTCAATATATTCGGGATTAATTACTAATTCCATATAATGTTTGCATTCACAGGTTTGGTCTTACGAGAGGCTACCCATGGGTCGTCCACAACCGTTGGTAGATTCCGATGAGACGTGGCCTAGGGTGTGGGCCTGGGGGCCTACGACCAACCGGAGGAGGAGACGGGTAGACCCTCACCACCATCTAAAGTTCTATCGGGGGGAACTAGAGATACTAGATGCATCCCAGGTGACGTGGCAGCCATATGAAAAGGTGATGCATCTGTTGGATGAGTGGTGTTGGCAACTTCCGGTGTCGTACGTGCTGGCAGGTTTGGTTCGGGTGCCGCTCATTCACTTCGAAGAATGTGAGTTTCAGATGCCCGATCGAGCTATGAAGCAAGCTGGCTGTCCACAAGGGATACCAAAACCCGCTGTAGACATGCGGCCATACAGGGGTGGTCGAGGGCCGAACTTCGAGGTGGCTGATGCCTTGATTTTGTTGGGTGACGAGGTGCAACAGTGGAATACCTGGCAGGAAACGTATGATAGCCTTGTATCGCTGAAGCACGACGGCATTAGTACTGAGGAATACTTACAGTGGTTTCTCAGGGTGACGCGCACGAGGGTGAATCGCCCTTCCCAAATGAAGAAGACATCGTATGCGCCACGTGAGGTCTATGACCAGAGTCAGGTGTGGGAGCCGTCTAGTCGCCCTCCTGACACGTACGACTATCAGCCCCAGAGTCAGGTGTGGGAGCCGTCTAGTCGCCCTCCTCCTGACGCGTACGACTATCAGCCCCAGAGTCAGGTTCCCCAAGTAGGAATCCAGGCCTCGCGCCCAAGCTTTCGGTCGGACAAAGGACAAGCGACGAAGCCATTGAGGCCGGACAAGATGGGTTGGATCGACCGGCACTACTTCGGGCATGAGCCTGTCAATTCAACAGACTTTCCCCTTGCGACATTCCTAGGTCATGAGGATATCAGAACGTTGGCGCCGGAGACAGATCTTTCAAATTTTGTCATGAACGCTTACATAGAACTGCTCCGGATTAGAGAGCAACGTTTTAACCGTTCTGAATATGAAGCTTAACATGTATCCCACTCATTTTGTGGAATTAACGGTGAGAGAATTCACAGAATGGAGGCAAGGGGGCGGCAGGAGTAAGTGGAAACCAGGTCGAAACGTGTTAGGCATGATGAACGCAGACTATCAATGTCCCGCTGCTGATGCGAACCTTATCATGATACCTTGTCATCATGCAAACCACTGGTTCCTATTAGTTCTCCATCCAGCGTTCAGAACAGTTCACATATACGATAGCCTAAGGGAGGACGAGCCTGGACAGCTGCTGGCACAGATGTACAACGAGTACATCACTTTAGTGGTTAGTATTTATTTTTTGACCTTGGCTCATAGTATATTGTTCTTGTCTCATAGGCTTGATTCTCGTTTTTATTGTTGGATGCAGACTACTGTCCTCTCGCTAGCATGCGGACGGCCACAGGGTGACCCTTGGACGGTCGTGATGATAAAGGACCGACCAAAGCAATATAACGGTCACGATTGCGGGATTTACGTCCTCAAGTACATGGACTACATTGCTCGCTCGGAAGTGCTCAAACACTCCTCGTGGACTAGGAAGGATGCCTTGACGTTTAGGTATAGGATAGCCTGGGAGCTGAAAAAGAATGAAGCTAGACGCCTTCATTACCATTATCCTGACGTGCGTGGCTAGCTGCTGTGATGTTACAAAAAACTGTACCAAAAAGAAATGTACATAATTTTTCGCATGCTATGAATTTGGCGCTAAAATGTGCGCGAATATACCTTTCATATGACGTATTCGAAAAAATTACGCGTCTCGCTTTTCGCCGAAATTCATAGAAATGGGCTAACTAGCGTGCATGAGGTGCAAAGAGAAAAAGTGACAAAAAAATTGTAACTTTTTTCGGAAGCTATCAATTGGGCCTTAAAGTGTGGCCGAATAGGCCCTTCCTAGGAAAACTCAAAAAATAATGTGTCTCGTTTTTCGCCGAAATTCTTACAAATGGGCTAACTAGCGTGCCTGAGGTGCAATGAGAGAAAAAAGTGACAAAAAATTGTAACTTTTTTCGGAAGCTATCAATTGGGCCTTAAAGTGTGCCCGAATAGGTCCTTCCTAGGAAAACCCAAAAAATAATGTGTCTCATTTTTCGCCGAAATTCTTACAAATGGGCTAACTAGCGTGCCTGAGGTGCAATGAGCGAAAAAAAGTGACAACAAAAATTATAACTTTTTTCGGAAGCTATCAATTGGGGCCTAAAGTGTGCCCGAATAGGCCCTTCCTAGGAAAACCCAAAAAATAATGTGTCTCGTTTTTCGCCGAAATTCTTACAAATGGGCTAACTAGCGTGCCTGAGGTGCAATGAGCGAAAAAAAAGTGACAAAAAAATTTACAACTTTTTTCGGAAGCTATCAATTGGGGCCTAAAGTGTGCCCGAAAACGGAGTTACCAAAAATATCAATAATCCACAAACCAAATCACAAATTAAAGATTCCACAAACCAAATCACAAATTTAAACATTATAAAAGTTCAATTTATACAACTGAAACATTAACCCTAACACTCTTCCTCATCATCGTCCTCCTCGACCATACTGCCAGGTTCGATACCTAACACTTTATAATGGTTTCTCTTGTCATGATCAGTCATCTTATTACACAACGCACACTTTCGTAATTTTTTTTGACCCGTTGCTTCTTCAATCGGATTCTTCATGCGTATTGCTCGTTTTCGCCCTTTTGTTTGAGAAATAATTGGATCAAAAATGTCGTCCTCCTCACCTTGTAGGTCAGTGCCGTCAATGACTGGCTGTTTGGCTCGATTGAATCTACCGGCTGGAGTCGTCCGAGTAGTCGGAGTGTCCACAGTTTCTGGTAATGCCATCCTAAACTGTGCATGCTTAGCCTTATCCCGTGCGGCTGCTTCAACTTGATACCTGTACCCATCAAATGTCGACGCTGCATCCATTGATAAACCGTGCATGATGTTACAAAGGTGATTATATCGCAGCGACTCAGATTGCTCGAAATCAACTGAAACATTGGGCACGTAAGGAATGTGACCGTGGACTCTATTGGCTTCCTTCGTCCACCGTTCCAAGATATACTGTGGAGGGATTTCACTAGCATTCTTGGCGCTCAAAACCCTCAACGCGTGTCGACAAAGTATACCTTTATGCTCAAACAGTTGACAGTTGCAATTAACCAACCCGGTGTCCTTACAAACTGCTACGGTAAAATGTCGTCTGTTCCTCGGAGCCGACGAAGAGCACGGATTGGCGAAATTCGTCACATTTGTCAAAGCATAAACCTTGATATCTCTGGTGGAATACTCGTGCAACTTTGTCATGCCATATTGATTCGACTTTAGTAGTTCCTCTTGAAACTGTCGAAACATTTCCTTGGTATAGACTTGAGCCGCATGAGCCTCTAAAGGTGAATAAACTAGTATAGCTCTTTCTTTGCAAACTGTAGCCGCGTCGGCTTCTCTCTCACGGTACAATTGCCTGTCAACGGCTTTCTGCATCTCTAGTACGAACTCCGCTATACTTGAAGACTGGCCTACGTACCCATCAAAGAATGAATTCATAGCTTCGCTTCTCGAGGTCGTAGTCATTCCGGCTGCAAAAAACTTCTTGGTGTAGGCACCGACCCACTGTGTCTTGATCTCATACAACGATTGTAACCATTCATGATTGTGCAAATAGTAGTCATCCATTAACGTGGCCCACCTCTCCTCGAACACGTCTACCGTCAACGATTTCTTCACACATGTATTAAAGTCAGTCTTGAATGACGGATGGTTTGCATATACATTGTGAAGCCGTTCGGGATATTTGTTATGTGCCATGTGCACAGGCCATGGTGAGTATCTGGAAGGACCTTAGCGATTGCATTTTTCATTGCCAGATCTTGGTCGGTGATGATGGT
>JAVXUP010005112.1:0-22339 GCA_033070095.1 Escallonia herrerae | reverse complement strand
TTCTTTTGGTTCATAAGTTAATGATCACGTGCAACGCACGTGGACTGCAACTAGTATACTTAAAAGCCTGATTATTTTAAATGAAATCAAGTTGGACCATCTTAAAACCGACACCAAAGAGACTCAGAGTCTTAGCCAATGCTTCAAACCTGTTTCTTTAAACCCATTGCCTCTTGTGATTGTTGCCTTTTAAGGCAACATTTGGTAGACATGCGAGCGCTGATCACGGACCGTGGAGATGTGCACTTGGACGACCAACAAGTTAGAAGCACAGCTACCAACCATAAACTACATTATCCAATTCATTCCATCCTTTCCCCTCAACTCTAAGTGGCTTGCGCACAAATTAAGACCGAATCCCTCATTGTTTAATTGCAAGCATTACCCATTAAACTACAAGTCAGTCTGCATCAACCAAGAGGATTAAACTACAAGTAGTACTGATTAAGTCTTCTAGTTGTATTATCCGGACGGAATCATTCAAACGGCGATGCTATTAGTACTAATTCCTTATCATACTTGAAAAATGGCCATAGCCAACTCTTTTTGGATGATGATGGATAACTTTAACGGCCTAATCTTCCAAGAAAATAATTCGCCAAGACAATGTTTCCTATTTCACTTTGGTTGTTTTGAGAACCATTCTTGATCGGATAAGAAGCCATATAGAAAATGAGGAAAATTGCATAATAACCGCTTGTGGTTTGCTTCAGTTGCAAAAGAACACGTTGGTTTTCAAAATAACCCACACGTGTTGTTGATTTTGTTGCAGCGGTTAAAATCGACGGTTGAATACGTGAAAGGTTTGATTTACCCCTCAGAGACATATTGCCTTCCCTTCTTCCTTGCTTCCAAAATCTCAATCACTGCCATCCTCAAACCGTAATACTAAAACCTTCGATTATCGACCAAGGTAATCGTTTAGGGACGTGGTTGGCAGTGGACGAGCTATGGTTGAGATCATCGGAGTTGATGAGACGAGCTATAGTGAAGATGATAGAAGAGTGGTGGTCGTTGGCACTTGGTGTGGCATGCCATGCTGAATGACGACAGTTATTACCATAGAGGCGGTGGTGTTGATGAGTTGGGTTAACGTTGATTAAAGAATAGGACTAGCAAAACATGACGCAACCCGTGCAAACCAACCCAACCCGCTTGTTTTGAGCTCTGCTGGTCAACCCAGCAAACTCGTATGATGGGTGACTCAACCTGCGGGTCAGAATTAGGTGCTAACATCAACAAGGGTCAGAGTGGGTCAGGTAAGTCGACCCGGGCGTCCAAACGGGTCGCTATATAAACAAAAAATAGAAGAAAACTATGGAGGCGGCAATTACAATAGAGGCAGCGATGGTGGATGAGTAGGGTTGGCGGTGATGAAGGGAGATCGGTGTCACCACTGTTGGAGACAAGAAGAGGATGGAGTTCAAGGTACACCAAGCCCAACAGATTTATCGTCTCTTGAATTTGGGTATAAAAATTAGAGTTAGGGCTTGTCCTGGGTGGAGAGGAAACGGGGACATGGAAGAGAGATAAAAAGAAATAAAGGACAATAAAGTCATTTCATCCTATTAATTTTTTCAAAACACACGTTTCAAGCTAGTGCATATCACGCTCCGTGAATTTAAACGATTTTCCTAACATTAATGCTATGAGGGGTCACTTTCAATAACTAAAACATTACTTGTGTTTTTGCAAGCGAGGCAAATCACAAGTGGTTATTTACAATTTTCCCTAAAAGATTGTTTATGTTAAGGCTAAAAAATCTGACATTTTATTTTTTTCTTGATAACTACATATATATATATATATATATTTATATATATATATATATATATATATATATATATATTATTTTGACTTAGGTATATTATTGCGCACACATACTGATTGCCCAATGGAAGAAACAAAGCAGAACGCAAGAGTTCATCTGAACGAGCATAAGTTCTTAATATGTAGGTTGTACAAAAAAATGAAAAAGAAAAAGAACATGAGAAAAGGTTTTTGAACAGGAAAATCGCCCATCAATCATCAATCATAAATCATAATTAATAATATCGAAGCATATAGTATAACCAGACTGAAAAGGGATAAACATTGATTGGTAGGGGGACAAATAATGGTCAAGGCATCTAATCAGTGTTATGAGACTATGAGTAAGACCAGGTCTGTAAGTGTGCAACCCATGAAAAGTATACTGTTTTCCCTATTACAAACCAAAAAGAACACCCCTCTTCTCAAACCGTAGAAATTAATATTGTATAGAGTTGTCATTTGTATAAGTGTGTGTTGATTTCATTACCTCCATAGGCAGTTTGTAACTTGACTGTTCTTCAGCCTTTCACAGATGTATTTATCTTTTTTTCAAAAAAAAAAAAAACAAAAGTCAGACTGTAGCATAGCAGATTCTTTGTTTTTGGAAGCCAAAAAAAAGTTTTGCCAGCATACGGGAGCCAGAATCACGGAGTTCACCTGTTCAAAAGTTGCAACAAATTGCAAAATGTCAAAAACAACCATTTATGGTTATTAATATCGTACCGTACTGTACTATAATGTATCAACTGATAGGTACGTATTGTTTGACCTTGAAAGTTACATAGTTAAGGTACGTCGTACCAAATTATAACGTCCAACTTATGCGTTATACGCCGAGAATATCGACTGTGTCGATTTTAAAAAAAAAATCACTATTCTCACCGAAAAGTCTGAAACAAAGCCTTTTATCTCTAAAATGCAGTGCTTAAATAAGTATGAGCTTGATCAATCATAATAATAGGTAAGCACACAACTTCGTCAAACACTTACAAATTACTGTACAATAAACTCGAAATGGTTTCGATGTCTTGTCGATCGGCGAGTATCATCGTGTACCTTTGCTTACCGTGTATATTTGTGCATACTGAATATTTTAGATTTTTATTTATTTTTCAATTTCTTTCCACTAGTCTTCTTTTATCTTTAAAAGGTTATTGTATAGACAAGTACTACAACAGTAATATGATGCGCAAGTGTATAACTTCTTCAAAACTTAAAAACCTAAAATGAGTTTTAATTTGATATATGTATCTCACTGCTTTTAATGTTGTTAATAAGTATATCATATTAATGAACAGTCAATTATGCCTCTCTAACGCGATATTTATAGTTCTGTCAGCTTTCAATCGCTTCGAATAAGGTTGGCTGGCCCGCGATGTATCCATCTTGTTTTTGCTATTCAAACTCAAATACCTTTCACAGAAGAGAACATTTTTCGTTCAACAGTCCGTATCGTCTAAAACCGTCGAACATTCAATCAATGTAAGACAATAAGTCTGTAATATATATTCAACGGTTCTGGACGGTCGATCAGTTATCCAAAAGTTTTGATTGGGTAGACACACAAAGATGGGTGCGAGCAGAGTACAAGCAAGAAAGGCCTTGTGGATAGGCTTGAGGATTTGGAAAAATTGAGAGTAAAAGCGAAGAAAAGACTGAGAGAGAGGGAGGGGGAGAGCAAACAAAGCCTTATCCAGATATCCCCAAGGGGCCACGCATTCGCACGTCGCTTTTGCTTATATTAAACTCTTCGGATTAAATCTATTTTAAGTTAAATAGTAGTAGTCATAGATTTAGTACCACCGAGCCGTGTCGCGGAGCAGCTGAAAGCGCCACCTAACCCGTGTACCCGCCATGACCGTGATGTCTCCTGTCACGTGATCCCCTGCCACGTGTGTCCGCACGGATTCTCCCCCTCCCCCATCTTGTGGGCCCTACCTACTCCGCCGGCCCCGCCGCTGCTGTTGAATGAATCCCGAGAGTTCGCAGTTTGACGTAAATCCTGTGCAACGGAACGTGGCTTGGGCGGTAAATGAACGCAAGGGGAGGTTTTCTTCCGATAACAAGGAGCTAAATTAATTAGGTCTAATTATATTTGTGTTCCTGAAGTTACGAAGTAATTACAGTGAATGATACTAAGTTTTAAAATGTAATATATCGTGACCAAACACTTTTAAAATGTATCATCCGTGTCTATCTGTCAGGGTTATTTCTAAAAAGTACATTTTTTATGATGTTATCAATATGTATTTTTAAAATGACGATACTACCCTTTGTATTGTATATACTGAATATATTTAAAAATTTTAAATTAAGATTTCAAGGCTTAATTTAAAAAGATTAAGGTTTGAAAATCCTAAAATTATTGATTTGTTCCCTAACAGTCTATTTCATCAAAATTTTCTCAAATTTGCATCAAGTCCCTTCATCAAAATCCTAATTTGCATATTCGGGTTTCAAAACCCTAATTTGCAATCTGCAAATTTCTCACTGAGAAACCCTAATTTGCAAGCTGCGAATTTCTCACTAAAATCCTCCCCCAGCGCCGGCAGCCATCTCCCCTCACCCCACGCCGGCAGCGCCTTCCCCCTTGGCCCACGCCGGCAAAAAGTCAACCATCACAGTCGCGATTGCAAAATTTCGAGAGCGCCGTGTTAATTATTGGATCACCTCGACAGGATGCGCCGTTAGCTCCATCACTGTCAACTAACTTTGTGGTGACGGGGAAAAGGAAGGATGGTCGTGGCGACGGGAAACGGGAAGGAAGAGGGTGGTCGCGGTGATGGGGAAGGGGGAGGCAGATAGGGAGACGAAGGGGTGCGGTGGTCGGGAGAGTTTGAAAGACATAATTGGGTTGGGGGTGGGGGGTTTGGGTGGCGGGGGGTGGGGGGTGGGGGATAGTGCCATTAATCTTTCTTTTTCTTTTTTTTTAACGATAAAGTAATGGCATTAAAAAAAAGGTTCCAACTTAGGGGCAATACAGTCTTTTCATCAAAACCGTTAGGATTTTTTAGATTCCGTCTGGTTAAAGGACACAAGTGTAATTTGTCTAAACTATTGTCTTTACCTGTAATTATCTCCTAATCTCAGGGATATAGCTGTAATTAGCCCAACTAATTATTCATTCCAATTATCTTAAAAAGATGTTTTTCATCTCTTTTTTATTTGAATTATCTGGAGAATGTTTTCAATGTATTAAAAAGAGAGACAATCAAACCTATTTCTCGATTAAATAAAATCTCAAAGAGGTAAATAGGCTCTGAACTAGTGAGAGATATGTAAAAAGTGGATCTGATTACGCCTAATCCCAAATGAAATGTAACGGTAGTATCTATTTAGATACGCTCACCCCTTCTCATAATGAGAATACATATAACCCTATTCCGGTCTGCTCTAGCATGGAATTGACTTATAATCATGGAATCGACTTAATTATTAGATAACATATTATAAATTCATAACCCTAACTCATTCCTATAGTTGTGCAAGTGGGCATGGTTTATTTTACTTATCGACCTTGAAAATATGGTCAAGGTAAAAATTTGACAGTCTCTTATGCAAACGTACATGAGGCAAACTTTAGTAACTTGAATCGTTCTCCAAGTGTATCCAGGTATTGATAAATTTGAGAATAAGCTTTTCTTGAACAAATATTCAGCCGTGATAATAGGAAAATCAGATGCATGCGAGCTTTTGATAAAAGTTGTTGCTACTTTAATATTACGATTATCCTTTGCCGACGAATTCTAAAGAGATTTTAAAAATGGTGGTAATTGTGTATTGAGGTTGACTCAAAAGCTCAAGTTTGAAAAGTGGGTGAAATTAGGAAAATTCTTTACCTGAAACAAACGTTGTCTTCTTACATATTGTCAAATGGTGACAACTTGTTTGAATATTCACCTTTTGCTGGATTAACATTTGATACTTTCGTACATTTTTCGAGTTCTCATTTTTTATTGAAAGGATAATGATAACAATGTATACTTTTTAGTAATAAATAAGAGTAAAAACGTATAATTGGTATGAAATAGACGTTAGTGCATTTCAAGTTGTTTGAACCGGCTAATAAGAGATAAACTGACCAAAATTTACTATCACGTGATCAAAAAATATTCTTAAATGATCAACTGTAGAAAAATTATAGTTCCATTCAAAATCATGGGGGGTGTTATTGCACCGGCATATATTTTTAATTTTTGCTCAATCAGTAATTTTTTATTACTCATCCAACAGAAAATTCAAAATAGACCATAAATCATAAAGGCAAGTTTCCATTTTTTTTCTTTTTTGGAAGGAGTTGTGGTAAAAGTGGAGGATTTAGCAAAAACATTTTTGGAACCTATAAATCTGTGCGCCCAACACCCACAGTTTTGCTAGTCCTCTTCATTTTCTTCATGGCTACATGTCTCTCCCCCTTCCTCTTCATTTTCTTCTTTCAATTTCTTTCCTTTTTTTTTGTTTTATTATGTCCTTTGAGGAGTGCAATGACAGTGGCGGGCGACAAATTGGAGGGTGGACGATAGGGGTACAATAGCAGGCCCATCTTCCCAAATCACCGGGAATGGCAACGCATAGATCCCGCTCCACTATCGCTGAATTCAATCAGATCTAAGTAGATCTTAGTCATAGTCTTGATATACTTTTAGACTTGATAGATCTATTAGTTGAGACGGTTGATGGTCAATCTGTACCTGTGCATGAGTGAAGGGAGCTTTGATGGTTAGATGTATCAACATTGGCAACGGCCTATATTTCACCACTGGTGGCCAAAATCTTTGCTAGTTGTGGGGGTTGCCTGTAATGGTTACCAGGGATAATGTTTGGGTATTAGTGTGAGTGTACCGTGACGTCCTTGGGAGGGTGGGTCGAGGGGGGGTTGGAGAAAGGGGGTTGGGCCGGGGGCAGGGGGGCGGGGAGGAATGAGGTATTTGGGGTTTATGCTCTAGGGTATTGTATTGGGAGTTGGGGAAGGATGTACTTCAGATTAGGCCGTAATGTGTGCTAGTTGTTTCGTTACCCAGTCTAACGACTATATACTATGGTGTTGGAAATGCTGGTGGAAAAGAATGGATCATGTAGTGTTGATGGCCTCTCGCCTCTCGTCTTTGTGCTATTATTCTGTATATGGTCGAGTACACATTTGGTTCGTGCGGTTCCGGTTGTCCTCCTCATTGTAATAATTTGTTAGGCTGAAATGTAAGATATGCTCTACTTTAATTTAATTGTAACGTGTATTAGTTCTATATGTAATCTGTTAATTTCTAACATTTGTGATATTGTATATACAGAGTTACGGGAATCTCGTGTCCTTTATCTGTCGTTGGGCAAACTTTGTTACCTTAATTTTCAAGGCTATTCTCCCATTTTTACCCAAAAAATAAAGGATATCAAGAGCTTTTAAAATCTTGAAATAAGTTTATTTTTTACATCTTGGCACTAGAATTAAGAAACTGAGTTAGTAACCTAATGTAGGAAATGAACTTTTTCGATGAAAAAAGTTTACGAGTAATTTTATGTATTAACACTTCTGATTGTTGGTCTCCCAACACTATTAATTATAAAAGAGTCAAATGTTTTATGAAAGCCGAGATGAGAGAATGCTGTCCAGTCATCGCTTACTTGGACACTCTCTTAATTCTCCATATGAATTTTTTTATTTTGAAATTTTAAAATATTTTAAATTTACTTACCTTTATAATAATGATTTTGACTATCTCTCTCTCTCTCTCTCTCTCTCTCTCTCTCACACACACACACACACACACAAAATTTTATTTGATTTCAATTCCTTCTTTCTATTTGAAATTCTACCCATTATATAGATTTTACATTTCTCTCTCTTCTATGAAAACATGTCCCATTCAAAAAAATTATTTATATATTTACAATTCCATTAAATTCTAGATTTTGACAAAAGTAATTCTCTATATATTCCTTTTTAATCTTAATCTTTTTTATTGTTTAAGGAAACACATTCTCCATTAATTTTTCTATTAAACTATCATAATTTTCTTTCTTTTATTTCATTACAAGTTTTATATATAGTTTACACTCCCATTTTTTTTCCAATCATTATTATATATTCTTACTTTTTTCTTGGTGATCTTAAATAATACAACATCAACAAACGGATTATTTTTGTTACTATTATCACCGCAATTGCTATTAGTTATGAAAGACTATTTTTATAATTTCATACACTATTTTTCATCTTTACTTGTCAGTAAAAACTAAAAATTATTGCTCAAGTGCATTTCTAACTATAAAAAATTGTAAGAGAACTCTTTTAGAAAGGTAAAAAATAAATTTTTGATTATCTTATTGTCACTATCAATGTTGTAATCGTTATTAGGCATATAAATATGAGATCTGTCAACAAGTATTTTGAAAGTTATTGTTCCCGTGTGCAATGTAAGGGATCAAAAGTAGTAAGAATTGAAAAACTCAACTTGATGAGCCCAAAACGCGAGATGTTGTGAGACTTCATTGACTTTGAATTAAAAAAGATTCTTTAAGCGTTTTTTGATATTTTTCCTTTTCCTTATTCAATTTCTTTAAGATTCTTGAACAACTCGTTTTCTTTTTTCGGATTCACTTTTTTATATATTTTTATTTTATTTTTCTCTCCAAATTTAACATTTTACCAACCAATTTTTTCTCTCATGACCTACTCTTTTCTCCCCTCTTTCTAAAGGGTAAAATAAAAAATATATAATTAAAATTTTTAATATGCGTGTCAAATTAAACGTGATTGAATTATAAGGAACGGAGAGAGAGAACAATAGCATGCGTATGTGTCGTGTGGGGACATCGATTACAATTATTATTATTATTATATATATATATCTTAAAAAAAGGTTTTAGTGGAGTACGAAAATCGGCGTCCATAATGTAGAGGGGTTGTGTGTGTGTCCCCGGGCTACGATTATGCAGAGAACATGGTAAATTACAATGCTTGTTTTGCACACAAAGCAAAAAAGAAAATAGGCAAGTGGGGTCCAATCATGATGGGCACATAATCTCTTACTACCCAGTGAGATTAGCATAACTTTTTCCAAGTTTTGGCCGCTGGTGGGAGGTGAAGGCTAAGATCGTTTTACCCTTACCATGGCTAGTCCAACTCAACCACGGTTAGCATATCATTCATCCGTTTGTTTATAAAGGACAGAGCATACATCTGTAACATGATGTGTCCGGGGAGACAGAGAGAGAGAGAGAGAGAGTGAAGAGAACATATCTGTACGATGATGATCGGAGAAACCTTTCGTTCAAATCCAACCGTCCAAGTCCCGCCGTGGGACCTCCTAGACGATCCAACGGCCAACATGCCCTCTCCCCTGTACGGCAACTCTCACTGCAATGCCATCAGCCCTAATGCCCTCGACGCCCTGACGGCGCTCCACCGTTACCTCCCGTCGAACACGAACAACGTCTTCATCGGCGGCGACGCGGCGGAGGAGGAGGAGGACGGCGATGTTCCGATGGACGCGTACTCGTGCGATCACTTCCGGATGTTCGAGTTCAAGGTGAGGAGGTGCGGCCGCGGTAGGTCGCACGACTGGACCGAGTGCCCGTACGCCCACCCGGGCGAGAAGGCTCGCCGCCGGGACCCGCGCAGGTTCCACTACTCGGGCGCCGCGTGCCCCGACTTCCGCAACGGCCACTGCGCCAAGGGCGACTCGTGCGAGTTCGCGCACGGCGTGTTCGAGTGCTGGCTCCACCCGGCCCGCTACCGCACCCAGCCGTGCAAGGACGGCACGCGCTGCCCCCGCCGCGTGTGCTTCTTCGCCCACACGCCGGACCAGCTCCGCGTCCTGCCCCAGACCAGCCCGAGGAGTCACGGGTCGATGGCCGAGTCCTACGACTGGTCGCCGAGTCGGCTCGCGTTTGACTCGCTCATAGGCAAAGGGTCATTCGGGTCTCCGACCTCGACTCTGCACTCCCCTCCGGTGTCCCCGCCGTCTGACTCGCCGCCCATGTCTCCTTACGGGTCACTGGGTGTGAACTCGCTGAGTGAACTCACTGCCTCTGTGCAGAACCTGCAGATTGGGAAGGGCAGGATGAGCATGAGCCCCCCGTCTTGGGGGGTTCAAGTGGGATCCGGGTTCTGTTCGCCCCGGAGCCCATCCACCCTCCGACCCGGGTTTCAGAGCCTTCCAACAACTCCGACTCGGTCCGGGCTGGGCGTGTTTGATCTGTGGGAGAGCTCCTATGCGGCGGAGGAGCCCGCCATGGAGAGGGTGGAATCCGGAAGAGACATCAGGGCGAGGATATATGCGAAGCTCAGCAAGGAGAACCCGGTCAACCGAGTCGACTCGGCGCCAGTGGGTGGGCCTGATGTCGGCTGGATCTCCGAACTCGTAAACTAATCCCCCGGCTCTGGTGTTGGTTGATCCGATTCGATTATTTTGGTGACCTGTAAAGATCTGAAGCTTTTACTACGCGTGTAGATAAACATGGGCGGAGGAGATTAGTAGAGTAGGCTCTTATTTTGTGGTGTGGAGAAACGAAAAGACAAAAAAGTTGGCAAGATTTTGGGAAAGAAGGAAGGAAGCGGGGCAGTTTGTTTTTAGCAGCACGGTTCATAGTTGTTGTTATGGATATCGTTTTGTCAATTTGATGATGGTACCTCCCTCTGTAAATTGCTCATTCTTAATGAACTAATATGCAATATGATTCTTCATCTTCTTCTACTTCTCTCTCAAAAGTCTGTATATTGATTTTATGCCGTTGTAAAAACTCTGGTGTAGGTAACGCAAACATTACAGCCACCACCGGGGCTGTATCCCCAACAGCCCACCACTGTACCTCCACAGATCATCACATAGACCGACCCAGTTGCTGGGAACCAACGAATCCCGTCATGGACGCATCGACCCCCACTAGGTCCACTGTCGCCAACCTAATCCGACCAACCTTTTTGTACTTAAGTGGGGGAGGGAGGGGGGAAGACAATCCGAGAAGGATCCATAAATCCTCCACTCTGGCAGCTGTTAAAATCAAGACATGAGATCTCAGCATAGTCAAACAGTCCAGTTTCTATCCGACTCTACAACCACATGTATGTACCTTACTCTGCCGCCATTACATTTACACATAGACCGATGGTGTATAAGTAGGATGTAATCTATTGATGCAAAGATAAGAAAGCATTTACCTTTTTCTTCAATCTAACATGGCATCAGAGCCATTTTAATCCTTGATTTCTACTTCCGTTGCACTGTAACCATCTGTTGGTTACAATCATAGGCTTGTCGTCGACGTTGACTTGTTGCTATTCACGACGCTAAGTATTGGGGTCACAGACAACCGACGTCGACATTTCCTCTGGGAAATCATAGCGTCACCAAAATCAGACAACCACCACGTCACCATCACCGTAGCTATCGCAATGCCCATTGACTCCTTGACGCCGGGGCCATCCCCGTCACTACCACCGGCAAATCAAGCTTCGTCGCCCCGATCTGTACCCACACCACTGCCGCTGACGGATCTGCTCTTTCCGTTACCAGAAGATCCATGCCGTCCTCAGATCTGAACGGCCGGTGCAATTATCGCCATCCACACCGGCGAGCCAAGTTTGTTTCGTCGCTGGTCAGTCGCCCACGCCGGACAGCCGATCCAGTCGCCGGACAGCTGGTTTCGTCTCTGGTCCAGTCACTGCCCACGCCAGCCAGCCGGTCCACTCGTCGCCCATGCCGGACAGCCAAGTCACAGCCGGTTTCGTCCCTTTCTTGGTCAACCAAGTCTTATACTGGTCCAAACCATTTTTTTTAAATAGCTTTCCAACAACCAGCCATTAAAAAAATGTCTCTCAACTGATTAACATTATTTTAGATGGTCCAAATTATCCACATTGGGCTCAGGCCATGTGAAGCTTTTTGAAGGAAAAATTAGGAAAACATGAGATTTGTGATTAAATATTTGGGGTTGATGGGTTTTTTTGTGAAAATTGTGAAAAGAGTGGGCCAATTCCTCAAATTCCTGAAAGGTGGGATGACTTGAGAAAAAAATGGGTTTCTCAAAAAGTCATCATTTCCTCTTCCCCAAAATACCCCTCCCCACAATAAACCCACTTCTGTCCCTCCGCCCAGCAATTTCTCAAACATTTATCTCCTCTACCTTCCATGGGTAACAAACAGCTCCTCCTCACTTCATTCTCACGCCATTACCAGATCTGCCGAGATTTCCCCGTGAAGTTGCACCGAGACGGAGCCGAAGCCCCAGCCAAGATCGAACTCTGGATTAGATTTCGAGTGTTGAGCTGGAAGAAATCCAATGTGATGCATCCTTGGTGAGCTTTCTTCTTTCTTTTAGTTCTTCCGTTAGTTGCCTAGTTGAAATGTCGCAATTAGAGATCGTTTTGTGTTTCAATGATTACAAAGAAAAATATATATGAGTTGAACGTATGAAGTGGCCAAATCAGCTTAGGGATTAGATTTCTGGGTTTGACTTTGATTTTGATCTATGTTTCTGGGCTGTAGTTTGGATTTGGGTTTCCATCACGATTCAGTTTTTTGTTTTCCAATTGTAATTTAGGTTTGGATTTTGAATGGCTTAAAAACTTGGGCCACGATATAAGGTTTTGTTTTTCATGGTGTTGATGGGTGGTAAGCAGAGGTGTTAGATGGTGGTCGTATGTGGCAGTGCGGCGGTGGTTATGAGTCTGTATGCAGGGGAAAGAGATGAGGTCTTTGGTTGAAGGATGGTGGCTAGTAGTGGTGGCAGTTGTGATGGAAAAGATGATTGATTGTGGGCTTGGGAACTTGGGTTAAAAAAATAATTGCTTTTGGATTGAAAAGTAAGATGACCAAATTGAAAAGTACTTTTGGATTGAGAATATTGATTTTCAAGTTTTTTATGACTGTGAGGTTTTATCTAACAGTAAAGTAACTTGGGTTGAAAAAATAATTTGAGGTACTAATTTTGTATACTTAAAACATGAGGTGATCGAGAGCTAAATTTGTTGTATACTTTAGGGCATAGTTTTTGCATTAGTCCAAAAACAAAAGAAGACTATGTTGAGAGATGATAAATTCCTCCCAGAAATTAGTAACTCTAGTCCATTATTTTGCACTCGTATAGTCCAAGTTTGGAGCCAGCAATCGATGTTTGTAGCATATATATCATTTTCTGTTAAGGTGTAAAATATTGCAATTAGTCCCTAAGTTCAAACGTTATATATTATGTCAAAGGGTGCCATACATAACATAACGAAGGATCAAGTACCAAAACTCTGATGTTCGCAAATAGATTTTACTTAAAGGCTAGAGTCTAGACCAATTACCAAAGTCGCAATGGCTTTTGCCAAAGCGATTACAACAAACGGAGGCCCTCTTTGTTTCAGTAATACCGTTTTTTAGATTGTCTTTTTCATGGTTTCTTATGTTCGGTGTGTCAACTTGAGAACAACTTACGGAAGCGATTTTCGATCTGTAAAAAAGGAGCAAGATTCGGATAACAACTTGCTGATTAAAACTCGGCGATTCATAGTCGAGCCTTTCATTCTCTTGCCCTGCTCCGTATTACTTCCGACATCTCCGCTTCTTCCGACAAACAAAAGAAGCTCGCCTGGAAAAATTAAAGCCGTCAAAATTGCAAGGCAAGATATTTGGGCATCAATCCTGGGTGAGGTACTGCCGCAATCAGGGGTCAAACATCACTCATTTTATACCTGTGTAGGCCGTGGAAATTTTATTTCCCCATTCAGTTCATTGACAAAAGATTGTCTACCAAGTGCTCAAGATAAGGCCGCATAGGTCTGTTCAATGAAATATAGGGAAAATTAGGAAAACATGGGATTTGTGATTAAATATTTGGGGTTGATGGGTTTTTTTTTTGGAAATTGTGAAAAGAGTGGGCCAATTCCTCAAATTCCTGAAAGGTGGGGTGACTTGAGAAAAAATGGGTTTCTCAAAAACTCATAATTTCCTCTTCCCCAAAATACCCTTCCCCACAATAAACCCACTTCTGTCCCTCCGCCCAGCAATTTCCCAAACATTTATCTCCTCTACCTTCCATAGCTAACAAACAGCTCCTCCTCACTTCATTCTCACGCCATTACCAGATCTGTCGAGATTTCCCCGTGAAGCTGCACCGAGACAGAGCCGAAGCCCCAGCCAACATACAACGGTGAGGCCGCCGGTTCTGGCCGCCTCCGAAAGAAGCAGCCACCCTTCCGTGACAGAACGAGAACGATTTCCCATCGTCTGCACAGCTCCTCAAGGTTTTGATCATCTATTGCTCTTTTACTTTTTCGTCGTTCGTTCCGCTACTATCATTTTAATTTCTGCTCTCTCTTCTTGGATTTCAATGTTTGGTTTGTATATGGATGATTAGTGAGGCATTTTGTTTTTTGGTGTTCACAATATATATTTGGGAGAGGTTTTTGCGGAGGAAATTTCGTAATCGCTCATTGACGCTTTTGGAAGGATGCACACCGAAGGTAAGAATGTCGGAGTATAATACGAAAAGAACTAAAAAAAATGAAATAACTCTTACCGGATAGAGAAATTGCAAGGTTGAGATGAGAGGGAGATTGATCTCAAGGAGGTGATCTCAGAATCCCTTGCCAAACCCACGTGAGTATACATGCCTGCCATGTGTTCGATGAAAGGCGTAAGCTGGATAGAGTGGAGTGATGAATCAAGCCATGATAATGGCTAGCTTTTCTCAAAATCGCATGGTCTAAACTGCCCAAAGGGGATCACTGGTGATAGCCCTTTTACTATTCTAACTCGTGTTGAGTGCCGCTAGTGAATCTTGCTCAATCTCTTCGAATGTGTTGATCAGAATCCCAGTTGCTCACGTCATGTCCTTTCCATTTTCTATGGTCATGGCTCTTTAGAACACTGTTTGTGTCTGAGAACAGAGGTGGAGGAATTGACCCCTTTCGGTATAGGTTGCTAACCAAAATGACTTGGCCAATGGTGGTGTGAAAGGACAGCTTGTTAGTATCATGGGAGTGGCTGATGATGTGAGTAAGATGTAATTGGTCCAGCCAAGGGGTTCGGCGACAGGGATGACTGTAGGGGACTAGTTCATGTTTTTGGAATGCAAGCGTGTGCATGTCGGGGTGCAAGAGCAAGAATAAGCTCAATATTTCCACCTTAAATTACGAAAATTGCATGTGACTGCTCTGTCTATTACCGTAATGAACTGTGCATTGAACTAGTTATCTGGTCTCATTTGTTGGTGTTGGTCAACCCCCCCGGGTATTAAGATATACACTACACTAGTTTAATTCCAACCGTGTATAGTAGTTGTCAATTTGGAGTATGAGATACATCAAATATGCGATTGATTGTTTGTCTTTTCTGGTCATCTCATAAGCCATTTAATGTGTTCTTCTGAGGAGGTAAGTATATGCTGAATTTATTATAGCAAATTGTCTCCCAGCTATGTAGCGGTTTGTCATGGACATTACCATTATGCCAGGTTCATTTTGGGCCAATTATACTTATGGGAGTGTCCTTGATTTTTAGAATAAGACCCCTTTATGCACCAAGTGTTTCGTAATTAAAGGAAAGATTGCCATGAGGCACACCTAAGCTCTTTGCATCTCACGAGTTATGTGTACTGAGATTGAAACAGTAGTTGTCATTTTTTTGTTAACGAGACGTGTACCATACTCTTATATGTTTTCATTGTGCTTTGAACAATATTTGTGAAGATTTTTAACTAGCCGTGTACGCTTGATTAATGTTGAGTATCTTTATTAAGCGCTGCGTACTCTAGTTAGGTATATTAATTTGCACATTATAACGTTATGATTAACCACTATACATGCAAAGTAGCTACATGACCTGAATTCGAAAAAATGTGAGGTTTTCACTACATGAAAACACGTTTTTAGCTACGGAGGATAGTCGGTCGGTAAAACGTGTCGAATCGAAGAATACTACCATGGGTTTTTGCGGTCGTTAAAGACTTATGCCTTTTCTGTCTCTTAGATCTGTGTCCCTTGGATCCGCAATTTCCCGCTTCTCTTGGACGTTTAGTTGTTCTTATTGCTTGCATCTCTACTAATGTTTTGACCTTTTTAAGAGCCATATTGTGATTTGCTGTTTATACTGATACCAGATTTGTTATTATGATTTGCTACCATTCAGTGATAAATGGTAGCAGTATAGTATATTATGTCTTGTAAAGCGAATTTCATGTAAACAAAGTGTAACCCATTTACCTATGCTTAGATTCTTACACAATTGTTATTGATTTATACCATTTAGTTGTTAAACTTGGGTCCCCTTGACATGATGATGGCTCACACTCATCAATTGGACCTGCAAAGAAACATTCAGAGATATTGGAGTAGCAATTAATAAACCTTTCAGGTTTTTTGCATTCTCTTAATGGTTTTCCAAGTGTCACTTCCTCCTCTGGGATGAGTTCTTGCACTTCCTTGCCTTTTTCTTTGATTGGAGACTTGCCACTACCTTTTTTTACAGATTTCTAGGCCTAAGAAAAGAAGACACTTCTTTTGAAAGGGTTGGGAGGACATGAGCTCCACATATCTTTCAGTTCTTCTCACCAAAAGGTGCTACAATAGGCTTGATAACATGTTGCACATAAAATAAAAGAGAATGCAACCTTTAGCTTTACATTGATAACTCTAGTTTGATGCTTAGATCGAGGAAGAATCTGTAGAATAGTCTACCAGCTAATTGTGATTCGTTGTTTATATAGAGAGAAATCCAGATATGTACTTGTGATTCGCTACCATTCAGTGACAAATGGTGGCAGTAAAGTATATGATCTATTGTTGGATATATGATTTGCTAAAGTTCGACGTTTATTTGCTTGGCTGAGAATGATACATCGATCCTCTTTAAAGGCTGAAAGATCTAACGTCTAAATTCCCTTTGGCATATTCGTACGCTAGCCTTACACTTGATTGTTTTTATTTTGGTAAATAATCCAGCGGATAGAAGAGAGAAGGGTTTACATGAATGGCAAGTGTATCACATGGAGGTGTACAAGTATACATGGCAGTGTTTGGTGTACAAGAAAGGGGTTTTCTCAGCCAAAGCCAAGAGCTTTTTCAAGGTTTCAGAAAAGGTGAGTTAAAGTTGGTCCTTTTTTCTTCCCCTTGCTGAGTTGCTGTTGTAGGAATAATCAGCAACTATAATTTATTTATGCATGTTTTTCGTACTTGTGCTTGATTGGTAAGGTGAGTTGGTAATTAGGTGCTTCTTGCTAAGTTTTATTGCTTTCTTAAAAAGTTTAATGCTCACAGCTAGTCTTTCTTTCTGTTTTTGTAAAAACAAAACAGATTGTATAATCTAATGGAATTGAAATCTGCTGCTTGATATAGCACAAATATTCTTTTGCGTTTGTTTTAAATTTAACCTGGGATTTCATATCATCGATAGACTTCATGTAGAAAACTTCATCCTGATTAATCTTGTTTGTTTTGCTTTGCTTTAGTTCCAAACAACTGCACCAAGAAGCTGTACTAGCTCCTGGCGAGAATCTTATAGCAACTGGTACGATGTTCTTTTGCAGTTGTTTTTTATTTCGTAAACATTTTGCACGTAATAATACATGCGTTTTGCTTGTATTAAGATGCTCATATGCTTCTTTTCAATTGTAAGCTTGAATGTGCAAAAATGCGTTTGTGAGAACAATGGGCATAAGCGCAACTTTGTATAATTGTTGGCTGATAATTGAACTAGTACAATTATGGTTCTTTGAACTGAATACATAGCTGATAAGTGGGGTTGCCGATTTATGTATGGTTATTGCTAGAAGTTACCTTTTTTTTGGTAAATATATTGGCTATTTCCTTGAGTTTGTTGATTAAATTCTTTTGTTTCATGCAGTGTGGACTTGTACCTAGTATTGATGAAGTCGTAAGTAAGAGGACGCAAGAGTGAAAGGGTGTTGCGGTCGTGCATAGGAAAGAAGCCCTTGTAAGTAACACAGAAGAAGGTATTGGCAGGTGATAAAGGTTTTCCTTTTTTGAACTTTCTCTTTCTTTTTTCATTATTGACCTGCTTTTATTTGATAAAATCCTTGAGGAAGCTGAAAGACAATGTTATCTTAGCCATAGATAAGTTGCTTCTAAGTGTTTAAATAATCATAAGGATAACACCCTTACTTTTTACTTTATTAAAGTGACATCTATAACTTCCAAGTTTCCGGATGGAAGTTGCATTTGATGCTTCAAGGCATGTTCATCATTTCATTTACCTTCGTATTTACAGTACATATTTTTTCTACCTTTTAGGCCTTGGATGAGCCACCTGATTATAATTCTAGCTTTATGGGTAGCTAATATTTGTTCATTATACATGTGCATGTTCCTTTGGCATTTTTAGTGCTCTTATCTCTACTCATGTTTTTACCTTTTTAAGAGCCAAATTGTGATTTTCTATTTATAGGGAGAGGAAATCAGATCTGTAATTGTTGTTTGCTACTGTATGGAGTTATCAAACATTTCTAGGTATTTATTTTCGGGGCTAACATATGCTGTATGTGTGAGTTATTCACTGATGGAGGCCATTCTTCATCCGAAATTGTTTTGACAAGTCCAGAAATCCAAATCGTTATGTCTTTGTTATTTGATTAAGGCTCTTGTCATTGTTGCAAGCGGGGACTTTGGATGGGAATCATCGGTGGACTTTTGATACAGGTTGTGGCACTTGTTACCATTAATCTGTGCACAAATTGAGATAATGAGGTCAGTCATTTCTATTATAATAGAGTCATTCTATCTTGTATCACATGACACTTCTAATAGTAATACATTCGCTGTTTCTTTGAGTTTCTTGATTAAATTCTTTAGTTTCATGCAGTGTGGACTTGTGCCTAATGTTGGTGATTCTCAAGATGGTGAAAACGATGTTGGATCTTGCGTGCCTTCAACAACCCATGAAGAAAATGACAACATTAGCACTTTCTTGCCTAAAAATGTTGCTCATGATGCGAACGTTGATGAAGTCTTACGTTGATGAATTTGTACGGTCTCAAGAGTAGTTAACTTCTTGGTTGGTCCTAGTTTAGGTGTTTAAGACATTTATTTATTTTGGTGTTAGACGATGAATGTCGATCCGATAGAGTGAAAGTTGTTGCTGCACGAATTTTGGATATGATTGCTAATGAAATAAAAAGTTGTGTACAACTTTATTGTCAGTTTTGAATCAATTACGTGTCATTAGTTTCATTTGATAGTGTAATGATATGGGATTTTACCATTTTTCAGCAATTACATACGGATTTAGCAACCGCAAAGGACATTTGCTAAATCAGTTGCTAAATTTAATATTTCAAAACAAAAAAATATATTTAATATTTTCAAAAAATATATATAAATAATATTAAAAATAATTAGCGACTGCGAAGGGCGGTCGCTAAATTAGTCGCAAAAATATAATAATATTTAAATGAAAATTTTTTAAAAATTAAATATTTAAATTCAAAAAAACATTTAGCGACCGTTCAAGACGGTCGCTAAATCTAGTCAACGCGGCCGCTAAATTTAGAGACCGATTTTTAAAATCGGTCGCTAAAATTTAGTGACCGCACATCGGCGGTCGCTAAGACAATTTAGCGACCGCTTTTATACCTTTAGCGACCGCTCCCTGGCAGTCGCTAAAGGTATGTTTTCTTGTAGTGTGAGGCCGATCGACACCGACACCGAATTGAAATGTCACTTTGCCCTCGTGGCTAGGATTTATTTACTAAAGGCCTCCATGTCTTATACGGTGTGACACTTAATAGATTTAATTAAGCTATGGAATTATTGCTCAGATATTGAATAATGCTCGATTGGCGTTTCATGTTAAAGTAGGTTAAATGGCTTCTGCTTTGGTGAACAAGGACGCTTGAGTAGGCAGGCACTTCTTCAAGGTCATGATGTCTGGTTTTTGCACAGAACTTGTATGCGATCCCTCTTTCTCTGTGATTTCGCCTGTGTACACACTATTGTCGTTGGTCAATAACTTACTTGTCTTACTGTATTATGAATATGTTAGGCCATACCGGTATCCTTTTGCAGTCAGCTTACCACAGTGAGATCAAAGGAAGCAACTTTAACCAGCGGAGTAGGGTTCGTGGCCTGTTAAAATCAAGAAGAAGCGCGGCCAAGATGCATATTGGTTCGAAGCCGGTTGGAACAAATTCGTGCAGCAACATGACCTCAATATTGGGGACTTTGTTGTCTTTGAACACATGAGGCATATGCGTTTTCAAGTGCTGGTGTTTGATCAAAGCACTTGTGAAAAAACTTTCCCCCAATGTTGAACTCTAAGCCCTAATTACTTCCTAAATTAAATTAATCGCATCGGATATGTGCATTTTGAACAATTTTTGGAAAGTTTGAACATTGATTATTTGTTTGATAATTTTAGCTTGTTAATTGTGTATTTGACAATTGTGATTATTGATTGATGATTTTAGGCTGTTAATCGATGATTTTAGAATGTTAATCGTGCATTTGAGATATTTGAGATTGTTGGCGGAGGGTGGGACCCAATTGGGTTGAAAGTGAAAAACATATCATTATTCCCAGTTGACTACAACTTTGAATTGGTTTAAGGTTGTCTGTTACGAACAATAATGGGCACTTGTATCTCAAGTGCCAATCCTATTTTCGACAATCACAATTTCCAGTAAATTGGCCCAGATATATTCAACCTTTGCAGCGCATGGCCATCTTAGCCATGACCAAGGGCTGCTCGCTAATATTATCTGTTGTTGAAAGTCCCGTAAAGGTACTTCTTCATGGGACCCCATTATTCGCACGTAAACTAGACGAGCACGTCCCATAAAGGTACTTAAAATGACCTTAGCCTTCCCCATGTGTCACCTAAAAGCATGTGGCTGCACTAACGATTTGACCTCTCAATGTGGTACCCACTTATGCAATATTTGCGTGTCTTGAAGCACCCCTTTGTTCTCACACAGTGAGAGCAGGTCATTTCTGTGGATCCTTCACCATTTCATATTGTGGTTGGGTCATGACCAATATATCCGTCACTAAACCAACTTATACTATGCAGGCCAATTAAGCCAAGACCATATTTAAAGTGCATGATATTATCAGTTCTTGAACGTTTCTAACATGCCCAAGTCATTTGAACCTAGCAACGTAGTACTAATATATGTGAATAGACTATTTCTCCTTCTGGAAACACGAGATGTCTTGCAAACGCTTTTCAAAACCACCGCCTGAATTCCCTATGCAAAACTATTTCCCCTTTTGGAAAGTAGAAAACAGTTGCAACCATGAACAATCAGGTTTTGAACACATGGCTATCGACAGCCTTTACATTATTCGAGTCTGGCTTTGCCATCTATTGAGGTCGTGGTCAGACACGAGAGGTGCTCAATAGAAGAGTACCTCATATAGCAACGATTTCTTCTTGAAAACGCGAAGATAGGGAATGGAGTGATATTATTTAAGCTGTGTATAAGCTGTCACAAAATGTATTTAGTATTCCTTATGCACAGGAACGACTTGGGCAGTGGCACGTATCGACGGGCACCTTTGCGTGCAGTACTTGCGTGTTTTTCTGCAGAAATGGACTTGTGTTGCCCAACGCAAACGCCGGTTTGGTTTTCTGTGTCTGCTAAACCACAACAACGTCGATTAAATGCCATTCGCAAATCTCGTATGCATCGCGCAAACGACCTACGGTATTAGTAAACGCAACAATGATGCCATCAATATTACGCCGTGCAAATAACGTTGTTCCAGCAACTGTCTTACACACATATGAGTGTTTACTGGCAACCCGCTAATAATATTTTTTAACGGATACATAAAAATCCCAAGCATGGTTACATAGACAAAAAGTTACAGTTACACAGATTGATCACATCATGTTTAGGTGAGAGTGGGCGCCAGTTGGAAAATGGGGAGCACAGTAAATGCTTCCAACCCCCTTGGCAAGAATGCTCATCAAAACGTAGGATGTTGACAACCATCAATAATCCCAACCCCCTTGGCAATGTTCCTCTTAGCCCGTGGTTTCCGCACGGTCATCCCACGTACGTAGTGCTCCCACCCAGAAGAAATGGAGCTGGGCTCCTCCCCGTAAGTTTTGCATAAATTGACTTGCGCATCCGCACAATCCGACGAGCACATTTGCAGAAACCGACTGGTGTTTTCGCAGAAACCGACTGGTGCCACCACGATCCGTTTGCGTCTACACTTCCGCTTCCTTAGAAAATTCACGCTAAACACATCAACCACCCCGCATCGGACTCCTCATGGCCGAAACAACCACGATGAAACGGGGCGATAAGATGCGCCCTAGCGGAGAGGTTACGTAATTTCATAAAACCGAGTTCGCATACTAGCGGGGGACACTGACAGCCCTCAGTGAACACGAGAGGTGCAAGGGCAATGTGTTTGCGTGGGGCCCGCAAGGGCATTCCACATATGTAGTGGTCCCGCCGAGATCGTTTTTCTTGCGGGGCCCGGGCCCATATGCTAAGTTTTGCATAAATTGACTTGCGCATCCGCACAATCCGACGAGCACATTTGCAGAAACCGACTGGTGGTTTTTGCATAAACTGA
>JAVXUP010005111.1:0-22341 GCA_033070095.1 Escallonia herrerae | reverse complement strand
GTATTATTAGCTTATAAGAGTTGTTGATTGCAAACACAATCAAAGCAAACTGCCCATGTTCAATGTATTTATATGCTTGGCTTGATTAAGAGTTGTAGCAACTTAATTTGCTCTAAAAAAAGCCCTAAAGAATTAGGCCCAAAGAATTCTGAGGACATTCATGAGTCCTCATAGATCGTTTTAAAATATGTCAGAGAGGTAAATTCTTCCAAACACCAGACCGTTTAATTTACTTGAAAATTATCTTTACACGTGTCCCGTCAAGACCTAGCATGCCTGCGCATTATAAACTATCTAAAAAACAGCCCTCCGGGTCCAAGGGCACTTGCCAGAGCATTTTACAAGCGAACATATGCCATGCATCTTTAGCTCTTGGTGAAAACTTAATTTTAAGTGGCATTTGAGGTGACAATATTTCTTAGATGGTGATTTGGCCTATATTTGGAAACAAATGCTCGTGACAAGAAGCGAGAATGATGCTAAGCAAATGCATTATGCATTCTTAGCATTAATATCCAACATAGAGTTGTCATGGAATTCTAGGTTCATAGTCGCACATGCATTAGGTGCCGTTAGAGTCTCATTCAATATTTTTGACAAAGTCCCATATCGATTATATGTGGGGATTGTGATTGGTTCTTACACCCTATAGACTTTTCTTCTTTTTGAGTAAGCTTTTGAGTTGGACACTATGTTGAAAATAAGGTACTGAAAACTACCATGAAACTAAAGAAAACAAGAAAAAACTTATCGAATATGAAGATGTGAGTTAAGGCGTGCGTAACACTATTCTTTAGCGTTATTTTTACCCCTCTAAGACGATGTCATGATGCTGAAGGTCATTGCTAACACCGTCCAGGATTCAAGAACTCTTCTCTATGCTAACGAGCACTCGAATAGCTTGGAGATACCGGAACAACCTTGACTTGTTTGGAACTGTAGAAGAACACAATAGTATTGAATAGTAGACGATGTCATGATGATGAAGGTCATTGCAAAACACCTCCAGGATTCAACAACTCTTCTCTAGGCTAAGGATCACTCCAATAGCTTGGAGATTGGAACAACCTTGAATTGTTTAGAACTGTAGAAGAACACAACAATATTGTATATTACGGAATATATCGAGAGAGAACAAAAGCTTTTAGATCTTTTCACTTTATGAAATGACCGAAAGTAATGGCCTTTTATAGCAGAGGATATGGAGAAAAACATGTAAAACACACGTGCTAGAATATGTTCTTGTTTACTAATAATAAAAGATCAAGAAAATTCTGGAAGTGACAATAAAATGGACCTCAACTGTGCACACCCATACGAAGCATTTTGGGTCGGATTTGCACTTGTGGGCAAGTAATGCGTGATGTTGCTGATTAATTGCTTTTCCGAATGATTTCTAAATTCGGCCTTTAAACATAGTAACAAGATTCGCAATAAATTGACGATATTCTTGAATTTATCGTAATATATTGCTAGAAAGTCTTAATTCAGAAGTTATCGCGATTATTTGTATGATTCGGGAATAACTCAGGAATATCGTGAGATTGACAAATTTATTGCGCGTTACAGTTTCTCCTCATCTTTCTTGAAAATTGATAGTAACAAGACATTTGGATTCGATCCCGGGTAACTCCAACTATTTACTCTAGTTTTGTGCCATCACACCAAAGTAAATACATATTCTATTAAACCACACATAATTATATAGCACTACCGATGCATTCTCTCTCTTTTTTTTTTACCCATCACTTATAGAAGAGTTCTTATATTTTTGTCATTTCAGTTATATAGTTTATAAATTTCATACACTTAAAATCATTGTAACCCTGAATGATTAATTACCGAGTTATTCCTAATTTACAATACAATTTTTTTGTTATTCCATCGAATTATTACCGACTCAATAACGAAGTTCTCCAAGAAGTTTTTGTCAAAACAAGAAAATAACTCTGTGCTTGACGTAGTTATAAGTCTAAGCACTAGACACAATACACGATGCTTTAACAATTTTGTTTTCCTGCTTTGAAGTTTGTTTTAGGCCATTATGCAAGTCACTGTAAACACCCCCCCCCCCCCCCCCACTCTTTTTTTTTTTTGTGTGTTGCTTATATTAATGGTAGAAAATTTGCATCAGATTGTGATTAGCAAAGCCATCTAGCACAACACGTTCATACTTGAGAACTTACTATAGCATAAAAACTTATTCATGCAACTAGGGCCGGTTTGTTTCACGAAAAATATTTCACCGAAAACGTTTTTCAGAAAATACTTTCGGAAAAATAGTAGGCTCCAGAAAACGTATTCATAAATTTTGTTTTCCGTTGTTTGGAAGATGCAAGGAAAAACAATAAAACAGCCTATACCAAAAAACCCAAGGACCTCTCTGAGCACCACAAGAATGGTTAATTACGAGCACCACCGGTGGAAAAAACACCCAGAACCTCCAACTCTAACTCCATTACCATAACCAACACCTACCACGCCGCTAGTTAGGACCACCACCAATCTCCTACACACCACCACCGGTCACCCACACACCACCAGCCACTATACCTTCCAAGATCGATACTCAAGAAACACCCAAAACCACTGGATCGAGATCACAAACCACCATATTTTCAACGTCAAGCACTGCATCACCCACTCACTGCCGCACCCAACACCAGTGGATCGACATCACCTCAAGCAATAAATGTCAACATCCACCTATCTACAACTATCAATCACCCCCCAATCGACTTTCACAAACTGAAGCCTTCCAATTGAATCAACGAGGAGCCTGAAGCAGAAGACCCAACTATGAGCACTAATCTATGCAATTGATGCTTATGCTCCTGTGCATCTCCGGTCACTACTGATTTTGTGAGGATGCAGATGGGCCGTGGAGAAGGTTGCGCCGCTAGCAACAGTAGTGCAGTGGCGGCGCCGCCGATCGGAATCATTTTTTATGGGCCCGGTCAATAGAAAGAGAGAGGGACGAGATGGAGAGAGAGAGAGAGAGAGAGGGGGGGGGGGGGGGGGGGGGGGGCTTTAATTTGAAAAATGACTTCCCATGTAAATCATTTTCCAAGATATTTGCCTTCTATATGTATGAACCGTAAACATTTTTTTTGGAAAAAGTTTTCCCCTAAACATTCCAAAAACCGAAAAATACAGAAAAACTTTTTTCGAAAAATGTTTCCTTGAAACAACAGGACCTAGAGTTCTGGTCACCGCTGGGTTGGAAGTTTCGCAAATAAATATCTTACGTGTTGATTACGTGATGATATATGTGCCCTCATGGCTGGTCCTGTATACATGTGACTGATCGGCTTCCTCGGTGATTGTGCTGCTGCGATATTTTGCGACGTAGTTAAATTGTTATGATTACTAATGAAAAGAAATACTCCCCTGTCCTAAATTAAATGCTCCATTTTAACTCGGTTTGTATATTAAGGATATAAGTTATATATTATGCATTTTCCGTTCTACTCTTAGAGAGAGAAAGAAGAAAGTGATTCGGGAGAGAAAAAAAATAAGTTGGTAGAAAGTTAAATATGGAGAGAGATATAGAATTAAAAAAATTATGAAAAGGACAAACATAAAAACACTTATATAATATTTCCTGATTTAAACAGTGATCAATTTTTCAGGGACAACATAAAAAGGAAAACTGATAACTTATTTTGGAATGGAGGAGGTATATGTGATTTCATTATAACTTAGGGTATGTTTTGAAATCACTTCCAGTTTTAATTTTCGTTTTCAAAAAAATAAAAACAAAAATCAGTTTAATTTTTATTTTTTAGAAAGATAAATTGAGGTTTGATTACCCAGTTTTTATTTTTGAGTTTTTTTCATTTTGGGTTTTTGATTATTCAATTTTTATTTTGAGTTTTTTCTTTGATGGTGGTTGCGGTGGCGCCGGCGAGGGCCGGTGGAAGTAGTCGTCAAGGGCCGGTGGCAAGGGCAGTGGAAGTGGCCGGCAGGGGTCGGAGGGGTCCGGTGGAAGTGGCTGGCAGGGGTCGGCGGTTGACGGTGAGGGCCGGTGGTAGCGGGCGATGGCTCTGGCCGGGCAATGGAAGTGGCCGGCAGGGGTCGGAGGGGGCCGGTGGAAGTGGCTGGCAGGGGCCGGTGGAAGTGGCTGGTAGGGGTCGGCAGGGGTTGACGGCGAGGGCCGGTGGTAGCGGGCGATGGCTCTGGCCGGGGGTTGTGGGGAGGGGGGGGGGGTCGGTGGTTTCAAAATAAAATCCAAAACTCCAAAATAGGAGTTTTAAAAAACAACCCTGTTTTAAAAACTGGTTTTCAAAACTAAAAAAAAAAGAAAAGAAAAATTGTGTGCCAAACGTGCTTTGTGAAACCGGAGAAAAACTGAAAACTTAATGGTTTTTTAAACGGTACCTTTGTTGGTGGATAATTGAGCCTTTTCAAAGTTTCTTGAAAAAGTGAACATTTCTAAAGCTTGAGGCTTGCATGTTTTTGAAAGACTGAGGCTCACTGAAATTAAAAATCGTTGAAAGTTGTGACTTTTGCTTTAAAAAAAAATCTTCTTGAATCAGTGAATCTGAGTTTTCTATTGGGAAATTGTTTAGAACTTGAGCTCACTATTTGCTCGATTACACGGCGTTTATAAACAAGGTACCCAGGCGAAGTAGTGGCGGCTCAGGAGGCCTGCAATCACTTTTGATGCTGATATACCTCAAATATAACTTCCAATAATTGGGGAATACTCGGCAATCCTAGTCGAATTAGGAGACCGATAATTATCTTATCAGGGATCGTGACGTGATCCTCAAGGATCCTAACGCTATCCTAACACATCTAGCCTACGGTCCAGTCCTACTAAGACTCTTCTTCCTACCACTATATAAAGGGATCTACCCCCAGGTATGGAGGGACGACACACATCCATGCTTTTTCAGAGTCATTATCATGTAGCTGTGCTCTGACTTTAGCATCGGAGAGTTCTCCGCCGAGAACCCCACCTGGCGGTCACTCGTTTTCTGTTTTGCAGGTCATCGGTCCAGACTCGGGTTCCGCAACATACGCGGAGCATATTTTTAGCATCAACATTTTGGCCCCATCCGTGGGACCCGCCAGCCTAGCCGTTTGACCTCAAGAAAATTAACAGTTGTATTCTAAACTGCCGGTGACAACGTGTCCGAACTACTGACAGAAACCGCCACCGTCACGGGTATCGTCACAAAAATACAAGGGCACGGTTCGAAGAAAATCGATAACCAACAAAGTGCAGTCGAGCTCCCGACGGTACCGCCGTGAACTTCAAGGATAGCCTCCACAGCCGCACGTCCTCCCCCGCTGGAGTCACCGATACCACAACAGCAAAACTAGCGGCGGTGACGACAATCATGCAACTCCACGCCGGCCTACCGTTCCAATCACTGCAAAAATGGCTGCCGGTAACAACGGCAACTCGCCGCCGTAGCGAGCTGTGACACCCAAAAAAATAGGAACAGAAGAAGCAGATCGTCACCTTGGTGTCAACTCTACCGGCAAGTTACCAGCGTCGCTCCATCTCGGCCTTACCCAACACTGCACCGTCCACCACGACAAGTAATTGCGGCGTCACCAGGCAACGGCCACACGAGCCAAAATTGCTGCCCCATCAAAGGGTCGAAACCCTAATGAGTCATCGCCGCCATCAACCATCACTGTAGCCACCGTGACAGAACCTTGCGCAATCACCAGCACTTTTTACGGCGCAACCTTCCCCAAAGTGGCGCAGGTCACTAGAAGCAAACCGCGACTGTGCCGCTTCTCTACAGCTCCCTGACATCGCACTCTACTATTTGCCCAGCCTAGCCTCGATGTTGTCGCCAGTAGGAACTGCCTGATCTACCATCGCTGCCTCACTCGTGCCCAATCACCATATCAGTCGTGACCAACCACCGCAGTGAGGCCGTTAGAGCAGTGAGGCAACATTCAACTTTAAAAAAAAAGCCAGCGATCGATCATCAGTCGCACAACCGCCAACATTAACGGCTTTCGTTCGTAATCGTATGACTACTGGCTCTGCAATCACTCAATATCTTTGTCCTTCCCAAATCCAACCGGACCACCAATGGCCGCCATAACCACTACGGGACCATCCAGATTACATGCCACCGTTGAAGACAACCACCACGACCACAGTTGTCTGGGCATCATAAAAAAAGGATGAAAAGATGATGCAGATGACCGCCGTGGTGTCGTCTCCTCCGACAAAGCACCGGCGTCGCGCCGTCCACCTCGATCAACGGCAACAACTCGCCACAAATCAACCACTCCATCAAAGATCGGTGGCTGAAGACCATGGCTAGTAGTTTTGCTAGCGCGTCATTGCCTCACCGCTAACGTAAAGGCACCACCGCACCCCGTACAACATCGCTAATCGGCTCCATCGCCAACGCGGCGACGAGCACCATCACCACCATGGCAGGTCCTCTGGCGAGATACCACCGCCGCAAGGTCGCGGCCTTACTCCAAGATCTAACACGTCAACCACCGTCGCACCACCGATTCCTCCGGTCGCCCTCACTGACCAACACCTATGCTGCCCCGGCCACGACCTCTCCCGGCGTCACGTTGTCCGAAGCGATTGCCGGATCTGCCATTGCTGCCCCGCCATGGTGCCGCTGCTCCCTGTGGTGGTCCGATCTGCCTTTATTGCTGCCTTTTGGTCAAAGATAAAAACGAGCAGATAAGTCCAATTCCTCCCTTTTTTGTTTAATTGAGTATTCCCTCTATAAATAAGCATATTCACGTTTTAGACCCACATATGCCATATTTTTAGAAAAGCATTAGATTGTTTGATGTATTCTTGAGACCCACCTATGAAAATTGCATATGTATTCTTAAGACCCAAAGCGTCTCACTTATTTAACTTAGGCCAGGTATATTTGAAAGCATTAAGGATTTTAACCGAGATAATGTCCTATTCAAGACCTACATGGTCTCCTTTATTTAAACATAAGCTGCACATTCTTTAAAAACAGCATATACTTCCTCGTATATTCCTCGCTAAAAGATTAAGCGACTACAATTATAGGCGCTAGCAAGCCCCTTAAAGGTTGCTTCTCCTACACGTTCATATATTACCTAGACCTATGTTATTTTTTGGTCTAGCATTATCTAGTTGCGCCAATTAACCTAAACACGTCACAAGTTGAGGCTTCCAATTGTAATGACGTTTAAGCTCAAACACCCCGTTGTTTAACCGGCAAAAGCCCTAATGGGGCCACGGTATCTGAACACCGCTCTTATTGCTATGTTATAAACATAGTTGCACTGTTATATGGTTTATTGCTTTAAAAGCTATTTTTCAGTCACGTACTTTTTCTTGATGCAAGGGCTTAGACTGGGTCTGCAAGCATTAACAGTGACATATAAACCACTTCATAAAGTGAGGAACAAATTCATAGCATCCTGCGACTAGAAGTCACGCCTAGGGTTTTTGCTGCAGCATCTTGCCGACTCGACATTTCTTATTAATTTGTGACATTCAGTCACACCGTGACCTTGATCAGTGAATCAGAGCTCATCCTCAACCTTTTCTAATAAGCATCACAAGCTCAAGCACATGCAATCAGTAGATCGGATCCAGTAGCCTCTCAGTATATCGGTCTTCTTACGACCAGGCCCTACATATAGACTGAAAAGCCGTTTTTATAGATCTACACCTTTTCAAAGGCCCGGGGGCTTTATATTTTCACGCTTATACGGGCTTAATGCCTTGTGTCTTACCAGACAGAGAGGTTCGCTACAGTGACCATATTACTGGCTTCATGACCCGCACCTTCTTATTTGGCATCGGACAACAACGACGAGAACTTTAAGTTCCGTCAAACCCTTAAGGGTACTTTCATGAGCTCCGCGCTCCATTCGCCCTTAAGGGCGCATACGAGAACTCTAAGTTCCGTTAAACCCCCGAGGGTATAAACATGAGCTCTATACTCCATCAGCCCTCAAGGGTGCTAATCAGAACTTTATGTTCCATTAGCCCTCTAGGGAGGCCCCTCAAGGGACAAACACCCTCAAGGGTGACAAGATAGACCTCAAGTTCTATCCGAACGGTTTAGCTATAGTTCTAACCCGTGAAATGGCAAAACCTAGTGGGAGTTCGTCGCCCTACCCTGTTTTGTTAATTCAAAACCTGGCCGAGCGTGAGTGCGAGGCTTCTTTGCCAACCGTTAGCTGACGATAAGGGTTCGCGTCAAAGTAAAACGCAAGCATGATGTGGTCAGCTTAAGCTAAAGAACACACACTTGCACAAAACCAACACCCTCCACAGGAGAGGTGACCCCTCAAGGGAACATTCAAACACTTATCACATGCAACAACTTGCAAGCACAGCTCTGTGTCTTCTCTCTAGAGAGGCTAACGTGGGGCACAGCCTCTAATGGATCCCGAGATCCCATGATTTATCTTCCCAAAGATGATTTTGAGTAGCCTACTTAGGCAACATTCAAAAGACCTAGCTCTCAAGAGCTAGAGTTCTAGCATCCTACTCTGGCAAAGTTCCAAGGCTTAAGCTCCCAAGAGCTTAGGTCCAAGAACATGGAGTAGAGAAATATTATTACCCATACGAGCGGATGGAGAATCCCTTACAAATCTGACGTGTGTCTCAAGACACCAGGTATAAACTTCCTCAGCCAAACATTTTGGCTAAGGAAGTGAGGGGCTTATGATATACCTCAAATATAACTCTCAATAATTGGGAAATACCCGGCAATCCTAGTCACACTAGGAGACCGATAATTATCTTATCAGGAATCATGACGTGATCCTCAAGGATCCTAACACGATCTTAACACATCTAGCCTACGGCCCAGTCCTACTAAGGCTCTTCTTCCTACCACTATATAAAGGGGTCTACCCCCCATGTTTGGAGGAACGACACGCTTTCATGTTTTTTCAGAGTCATTATCATGTAGCTGCACTCTGACTTAAGTATCAGAGAGTTCTCCGCCAGGAACCCCACCCGGCGGTCACTCGTTTTCTGTCTTGCAGGTCATCGGTCCAGGTTCGGGTTCTGCAACATATGCGGAGCATATTTTTAGCAGTAACAGGTGCAAAACGTGGATTTAGGGATGTTGTCATCGAAGGGGATTCTCAATTGTTATATCAACTTAGAAAATGATGGATATTGACCTATCAAATATAGGGGGAATTATTGAATATACAAAGAGAGCTTCCGGTTTTTTCGGAAGTGTTGAGATTTTCTTGGTTAGACGAAATGGAAACAAGGCAACACATAAGCTAGCTAGATGTGGTAATTACTTGTTGGATTGTTTTGTTTGAATGGATGAGGCACTCTCTTCTATAATGTCTACTATCATAAATGATGTATTACATGCTTTTGATCAATAATATCACATTTCATATACAGAGTATATAAAAAATAAACAAGATACGTGTATAACATTTATTGCAGTTTGTGTTAATTAAGCTTGGTGCAACTAAATGGTACTCCATAGTCATTCTACAAAAATAGGTAAATAAGGCAACGTCCCATTCATTCAAAGCATCGTCCCATCTCCATTGAAAAAGAAAATACCTTTTTAGGAAGAAATTTAGTTTTGCTTTCGTGTTGCTCTTGTATTATTTTTTTTCATTTTAACCCCTTTCATGTAGGATTCTGCATAATCTTCTTCAATATCTTTTTGTTGGTTTGAGAGATCGTATCTCAGATTTTCTTAAGCGAAATGGGAGCAGCCTAAACCGTGAAAACGGGGTTGTGGGAGAGCAATACAAGCATCGTGATGTTAGGCGAAGCGATGGACTGCTGCTACCTAGATGGTGAAAGTCCAGTAGCCGAAAGCATCACTAGTTTACGCTCTGAAGGTATTTCGAATTGTTTGTTGACACAGAAAAAGTGAGGAAAGACCTCTGAAATTATTTCAATTTTGAACCTTGGACATATAATAGTTCCAAATTGAATCTCTTTAGAAAGAAGATCTTGTCTCATGGTAGCCTGCTCCAGTCCCCTTATGAAACTTTTGTTATTGGGTTAGCCATACACTTCACATGTGCTATTCTGCCCCAGCCTGGTGTAAAACAAAAAAAATACGCTGATGGGGGTCAAGCATACTATGTGTAATGATTCATTTTTTTTTAAGTGTATACGCACTTTCTATGAGAAATAATATAGACATATTCTATTTATATTGGTTGTCTAATGAGATACTATAGCATAATAAGATCTTGCCTTGAGCGAGTCATAGATTGCGTACTTACTGCTTGTTTTATTATTTTCGAAATTGGGTGGAATTTTTATTTTATCGACTCATTTGATATCGTGGTTCAAGGGTTCAAAATCTATTCGGTTTACTATACTTGTTATTCCTTTTCGAAATCTGGGGAGATCATATTCACTCCGGTACCGTAGTAGGTAAACTTGAAGAGGAAAGAGAATTCACTTTGGGCTTTGTTGATTTACTGCGTGATTAATTTCTTTCTAACAGAAAGGAACTGGTTAATTCCACAAAAGAAAAAGTCCTTTTTTACGACGTATAACTATAAATTCCTATTTATTTATTATGAAATCGACCAGGGAAGTGTATAATTGTGAAGTGTCTAAGAATAAGTGTATTTATTAAACACATGTGGATATAAAAATCTCGAAATGAAGATATTTGTTTACTAGTTCAAAACATGTTGCAGAACGATCTAAAAAATAATTGATAAAAATGCATTCATTTCCTCTGCATCAACACGATCTATGATACTATCGGAGTGAAATAGGGGATCTAAAGAAGACCAAAGGCTAGGCTATATTAGTAACAAGGAAATATATATATATAGCGGGCAACTCTAGCTAAGTTATCCTCGCGATCTCGCCATCCATCTGGCCCGATGGACTGGCCAGATCTAACTTTTTTACCATCTGCTACATAATGTAGCGGACTTTACTTTTTACTAGTTTGCCCTTGACCATCCGCTACATTATGTACCAGACGGATATTGTTATGTCTTTGTCATTTTGAGTGTTTGGATGTGCTTTCCACAAAGCAAGACAAAAATATTCAAATAGTTATTCTCTCTTTTTTCAGTCAATCGAAGCAATATTTATATTTGTAATATGCAGATTGAGGCAAACTGAGGCAAACCAAAGCAATATTTATCTCTGCAATATGCAGATTGAGGCAAACCGAACAACTCAAACCCAAATTGAACCCTAATTGAAATCCAAATTGAACCCAAATTGACGTCGTCTTGCCGTCAAAATGCAATTTACCATCTTGCCGTCAAAATGCAATCTACCATCTTGCCGTCAAAATTAAACTCAAACCCCCAATTTAAAATAGATTTAAGTCCAATTGAATAAGAAGAGCTAGATCTAAGATGCTGCGAGCGCAACAGCATAAATACTGAGGAGGCCGCGACCGTGGCGGTGGGGTTGCCAAGGAGGTCGCAACCGCGGTGGTAGAGTTGTGGAGGAGGTCGCGACCACCACGGTAGAGTTACTGAGGAGGCCACGACCGCTACGACAGATTTGCAAAGGAAGCGACGACCACGATGCCATAATTACTGAGGATGACGAGATTGGACAGCGGAGCTATTGATCAACCTTCTACCTGAAGGTGCTAGTAACGATGGAGGTTGATTGTTGGGGAGGCAGATATGGAGGTTGGTTGTTGGGGAGGCCGTAGCGCAGGGGGGAGAGAGAGAAAGATAGAGAGGGATATGAAAGTGAAATGTTGATGGCTTGTATATATATTTCGTCCGCTACATTATGTAATGGACAGACTCTTTTGCTACGAAATCAATATAGGTGAGTAGGGCTGTAAATGAACCGAGTTGTTCACGAACGGCTCGTGATTCATTTTCTTAAAAACTCATTCATGTTCGTTCGTATAATATACGAATCGAACATGAACAAATTTTTAGGGCTCGTTTATTAAACGAGCCGAACATGAACACTCCAAAATGTTCACAAACTTGTTTGCGAACAGCTCATCTAATTAATAAATTAATTATAATATATTTAAGAATTAATATATACATAAACTATATAAATTAAAATTTAAACCTGAAGGCCAGGCTTTAAAATTAAGTAGCCTAAAACCCCAAGCCCACTTATAAAAATAGAGCCCAACCCCTAAATTTAATTTATGAAGCCCAAGATGAAACCCTAACTATATATAAACTAAAAGTCTAAAACCTAAACCTAAATCTCTCATATCTTCTGATTCTTCACAGCCGCATCCTCTCCCTCGTCTCTTCCTCCCCCCGTCTCATTCTCTCACTCTCACACACAGATCTTACAACAGCCCTCTCTCTCGATCTCTCACACATACAGATAGTCGCACACAGGGCCCCCTCTCCATCTCCGTCTCTCTCTCTCTCTCTCTCTCTCTCTCTCTCTCTTCACAGACGGTAATCACGTTATCCGTCTTTGCCGCCGTCTTCGCCTGTCGCCAGATTCAACATGCGTCGTCGAATTCAACCTGCATCATCTGATTCAAGCATTTTTTAAGTTGCAAAGCCAAGGGATTAAAGAGGGAGTTGATTCATAAAGATTCATCGTTGATCGATCGATCGAGATTTTGTTTTACAGCTTTTTTTTTTATTTTGCATCCCTCGTTGTATCTCTGTTCTTGTTTTTTACTTATTATTGGAGAATCGCTTGATTGTTTGAACAATTTGGGGATTTTGAGTAAATTTAGGGATTTGATTGAAGTTGAACACGAATACGGGCCAAGTTTTCGAACTCGAGTTCGGCTCGTATTTTTAAACAAGTTGAACAAGTCGAGCCCAAGTTTCACCGTCATGAACTCGAGCCGAGTTCAAAAAAAAATATTTTGGCTCTTGACCAACTCGAGCCGAGCTCGAACATGCTGAAACTTAAACGAACCGAGTTCAAACACACCTATATTCGGCTCGAACTCAGTTCATGTACAGCCCTGTAGGTGAGGGGTGTTTTTGTTAAAAGTACTGTCTGCTACATTATGTAGCAGATGGACTTGAAAACAACGTAAAAAATAAATCTGGACCGTCCACATCTTGCGTGTGGACAGTCAGATAGCACTGACAACTTAACCAAATTGTCTGCGCGAGTAATGGATCAGCTCCCATATATATATATATATATATATATATATATATATATATATATATATATATATATATATATATAGGGGACCGATCCACACCCACCGGTGGAGAAATAACAATTTCTCCACCGAACCGCAGGTAAGAGCAGCGGTTGGGCCACGTGGCGCAAAAAGGCGAAAAAGGTGTACGGCCACTGCATTAATGGCGAAAAAGGCACGAGAAATGGCACGAGAAATGGTGAGAAAATGGCGAGAGAGAGAAAAAGGACACCAACCGCATGCACAACCAGCGGTTGGCATTAATATGCCTGCCACGTGCCGTCCCCCACCCCTGCCACGTGGCCCAACCCCATGGCCCCTGCCACGTGGCGTCCCCTCCCCCTGCCACGTGGCCCACCAGCATGGACAACCGGCGGTATTGGCGATGGCCCTGCCACGTGGCATCCCCTCCCCCTGCCACGTGGCCCAACCGCGTGTGGTACCAGCGGTTGGTCTCCCGCCCCTGCCACGTGGCCCAACCGCTGGTACCACCCGCGGTTGGTCCCCTCCCCTGCCACGTGGCGTCCCCTCCCCCTGCCACGTGGCCCAACCGCTGGTACCACCCGCGGTTGGTCTCCCTCCCCTGCCACGTGGCCCAACCGCTGGTACCACCCGCGGTTGGTCCCCTCCCTCTGCCACGTGGCGTCCCCTCCCCTCATCCGCAGGGCCCAACCGCTCCTACAACCCGCGGTTGGTCCCTCCCCCCTCCCCTGCCACGTGGCGTCCCCCCCCGCGTGATGCCCCACCTGGTGTCCTTCCCCACGATGCCACGTGTCGTCCTTCCCTCCCCCATGATGCCCCAACGTGGTGTCCTTCTGCCGAAATTTTTTTTTTGCCGCAGCCTTTGACCGCATAAACACCCACCCTTCCTCACTTTTTTCTGTCTTTTTTCTTCTCTCTTCCTCGCTTCTCTCTTTATAATCCCCTCCCCCGAACCCTTCTTCTGCACTCTGTCATCTTTTACCAACTTCCTTCGTACTTCATATCTCACCTACATAATCTCCATAACAATACAAATCAAAAAATTTTACGCTAGAAGATCGGTGGATAACCGCTAGAAGATCGGTAGTTTTTTCTTTAAATACATCAAGTCACAACAAGTAAGTATTTTGAATTTCCTTATAATTCAATGTTAGGTTTATACAAATCAGCGTATTACATTTATAGATTCCAAAACAGCGATTTTTTAGGGTGCCAAATATAGACAGTTTTTCACGAATTTATAAAAAATAGCTAGAGCTAGATTTTGCCAAAATGCAAAAAAGAGACCCTAGTTATTCTTAAAGGATCTGTCTCAGGTAAAAATTTCAGATTTTTCCAAAGACTGGAAAGGGGTTAACTGATACGGGGAACCTTGTAACTCTGCAGTGTATTTTAAAATATCAAGCTAGCGCGATTTCGCGCGAAACTTTTATGAGAATCCTAGGATGTTGGGAAGTTCCATTCCCCAGGAATTCGGGCCATTCCGAAGCCGTTACCTATTTTTTTGGCCGAACGGCCCTTTAAGCGCTTGATCCGGACACCGGTTCGCGATTTTTGGGCGAAACCTCCGTAAAATACTTTTTATGTCAAGAATGAATTCAGGAAGCCTCAAGTAGCATTTCGAAGCACTTTTGATATTTTTTGATGCCAGGGGGCATTTCGGTAATTCGCCGCCCCGAGAGGGGTATTTCGGTAATTTTACAGTGCTAAGTTTTTTGACGGACTTTTTAGTCCAGAAATATAATTACAAAACCTGAAATGTTGTTTTGAAGCTGACGTGGCGCGCGTAGGGGTGTTTTGGTAATTTTCCCGCGCCAAGGGGTGTTTTGGTAATTTTCCCGTGCCAAGTTTTTCAAACGACTTTTTAGTCCAGAAATGTAAGTAAACCACCTGAAATGTTGTTTTGAAGCTGGTTCGGGGGCGTTGGGGTGATAGTGAACGCTCAGGGGCATTTCGGTAATTTGCCGCTGATCGGGGGCTATTTTGCTAGGAAGGATCCAGCTTAAAATTCATACCTTAAAATAACTTTTAGTTCAGGAAAGGGTGTGAGACACCCGAAAACTTATTTTGTTCCAGATGTTCTGAACCTTGTGACGCACCGGCGATGACTGCCAGGGGATATTTTGCATAAGTAGCGGGTGTTTTGGTAACTTGCCCCCTTTAAAATTTTTCCTGATATATTTGGTATATAATTGACGTAATACATTTAAAAACTTGACTTTAAAGCGGTTTTGAGGTGTTGGAGGTGTAGGGGCCATCGGGCTATATATTGCTATATAACCACGTTGGCGCTAAATTCAGTGGGAACTAGCGTAATTAAGCGTTCGGAGTGGTGGGAATTGAGGATTTGTTTTAATACATTGAAATAATGACTATTGCTAATGTGTTGGTAAGCTAGGTTAAAGATCCAGTTATAGTTTTGGAATGTAAATATTATGGATATTATGGACGCTAAGTTGGTTTATAATTATATTTTGTTCTTAAAGGTATGAATTTCAGCTCTGGACCTCATGATACATCAATCCTATACGATGACGATGACCACGTCGCGAGGCACGTATTTGACGGTGTCGATAGGGGTGTTTTGGAAACAATTCAAAGCACAAGGCACCTTGAAGAGTGGGTACTAAACGAGGAACAAATACAGCTATTACACCGTCAAAATTTAACCCTGTTCACCGATCCCGGGAAATGGTCTCGACACGACGATTGCCTTATATCCGCTCTAGTTGAACGATGGAGGAGCGAGACGAACTCATTTCACTTCCGGTTTGGTGAAATGACTGTTACGTTAGAGGACGTCGGATTTATACTTGGAATCCCATGTCACGGCAGACCCGTTACTTTGAACGTGCCGTCTGCATCCATAGCGAATATGGCTATGCAGTATTTTCCGGGAATTCCAAGGGCAGCGCTTACAACAAACGGCGTCAAGCTTAAATGGCTGAGAGAGCAGTACGGCGTGCTACCGGATGAATACACTCCTCAAGATTTCGTGACGTATACGAAGGCATTCCTTCTGTATATTATTGGAGCTATATTACTTCCGACGCATTCGAAAAACACGGTGCATCCGAAGTATATGGTGTTCTTGGAGGATCTTGAGGAGGTATACTCCTATTCGTGGGGTTCAGCTGTCCTTGCGCACCTATATCGAGCACTGCATAAGGCTACGAGAAACGGTGCCAAGTCCATTGCCGCCTGCCTGACTCTATTACAGGTATGAGCATTTATTTTCTTGGTAGGATCCTTAGTCAATATATTCGGGATTAATTACTAATTCCATATAATGTTTGCATTCACAGGTTTGGTCTTACGAGAGGCTACCCATGGGTCGTCCACAACCGTTGGTAGATTCCGATGAGACGTGGCCTAGGGTGTGGGCCTGGGGGCCTACGACCAACCGGAGGAGGAGACGGGTAGACCCTCACCACCATCTAAAGTTCTATCGGGGGGAACTAGAGATACTAGATGCATCCCAGGTGACGTGGCAGCCATATGGCAAGGTGATGCATCTGTTGGATGAGTGGTGTTGGCAACTTCCGGTGTCGTACGTGCTGGCAGGTTTGGTTCGGGTGCCGCTCATTCACTTCGAAGAATGTGAGTTTCAGATGCCCGATCGAGCTATGAAGCAAGCTGGCTGTCCACAAGGGATACCAAAACCCGCTGTAGACATGCGGCCATACAGGGGTGGTCGAGGGCCGAACTTCGAGGTGGCTGATGCCTTGATTTTGTTGGGTGACGAGGTGCACCAGTGGAATACCTGGCAGGAAACGTATGATAGCCTTGTATCGCTGAAGCACGACGGCATTAGTACTGAGGAATACTTACAGTGGTTTCTCAGGGTGACGCGCACGAGGGTGAATCGCCCTTCCCAGGTGAAGAAGACATCGTACGCGCCACGTGAGGTCTATGACCAGTTCTGGGCATTGGCCATTGTAAGTCATGCTAGTGTTGTTTGATAATTTATTTGCGCACCTTATCGACCATTTGTCAAATATGATTAGCCATATTTTCTATGCATGTTTTTTAGGTTGACCAGGGCATTGAGGTGTTCAAGCAGCTGGAGTCGTTTGACTGGTTTGTCGCGCAGGCTCCTGACAATCTCAAGAGGTCCATTGAGAAGTACAAGACTGAAGTTCAAAACTTTAGTCTTGCGTACCGGGGTTACGAAGGGGAGCCGTCTAGTCGCCCTCGTCCTGAAGCGTACGACTATCAGCCCCAGAGTCAGGTGTGGGAGTCGTCTGGTCGCCCTCTTCCTGACGCGTACAACTATCAGCCCCAGAGTCAGGTGTGGGAGCCGTCTGGTCGCCCTCCTCCTGACGCGTACGACTATCAGCCCCAGAGTCAGGTATGGGAGCCATATAGTCGCTTGCCTCCAAACGCATACGACTCTCAGTGCCAGAGTCAGGTTCCCCAAGTAGGAATCCAGGCCTCGCGCCCAAGCTTTCGGTCGGACAAAGGACAAGCGACGAAGCCATTGAGGTCGGACAAGATGGCTTGGATCGACCGGCACTACTTCGGGCATGAGCCTGTCAATTCAGCAGACTTTCCCCTTGCGACATTCCTAGGTCATGAGGATATCAGAACGTTGGCGCCGGAGACAGATCTTTCAAATTTTGTCATGAACGCTTACATAGAACTGCTCCGGATTAGAGAGCAACGTTTTAACCGTTCTGAATATTTGAAGCTTAACATGTATCCCACTCATTTTGTGGAATTAACGGTGAGAGAATTCACAGAATGGAGGCGAGGGGGCGGCAGGAGTAAGTGGAAACCAGGTCGAAACGTGTTAGGCATGATGAACGCAGACTATCAATGTCCCGCTGCTGATGCGAACCTTATCATGATACCCTGTCATCATGCAAACCACTGGTTCCTATTAGTTCTCCATCCAGCGTTCAGAACGGTTCACATATACGATAGCCTAAGGGAGGACGAGCCTGGACAGCTGCTGGCACAGATGTACAACGAGTACATCACTTTAGTGGTTAGTATTTATTTTTTGACCTTGGCTCATAGTATATTGTTCTTGTCTCATAGGCTTGATTCTCGTTTTTATTGTTGGATGCAGACTACTGTCCTCTCGCTAGCATGCGGACGGCCACAGGGTGACCCTTGGACGGTCGTGATGATAAAGGACCGACCAAAGCAATATAACGGTCACGATTGCGGGATTTACGTCCTCAAGTACATGGACTACATTGCTCGCTCGGAAGTGCTCAAACACTCCTCGTGGACTAGGAAGGATGCCTTGACGTTTAGGTATAGGATAGCCTGGGAGCTGAAAAAGAATGAAGCTAGACGCCTTCATTACCATTATCCTGACGTGCGTGGCTAGCTGCTGTGATGTTACAAAAAACTGTACCAAAAAGAAATGTACATAATTTTTCGCATGCTATGAATTTGGCGCTAAAATGTGCGCGAATATACCTTTCATATGACGGCATTCGAAAAAAAGTGACAAAAAAAATTACAACTTTTTTCGGAAGCTATCAAATGGGGCCTAAAGTGTGCCCGAATAGGCCCTTCCTAGGAAAACTCAAAAATTAATGTGTCTCGTTTTTCGCCGAAAGTCTTACAAATGGGCTAACTAGCGTGCCTGAAGTGCAATGAGCGGAAAAAAAGTGACAAAAAAAATTACAACTTTTTTCGGAAGCTATCAAATGGGGCCTAAAGTGTGCCCGAATAGGCCCTTCCTAGGAAAACTCAAAAATTAATGTGTCTCGTTTTTCGCCGAAAGTCTTACAAATGGGCTAACTAGCGTGCCTGAAGTGCAATGAGCGGAAAAAAAGTGACAAAAAAAATTACAACTTTTTTCGGAAGCTATCAAATGGGGCCTAAAGTGTGCCCGAATAGGCCCTTCCTAGGAAAACTCAAAAATTAATGTGTCTCGTTTTTCGCCGAAAGTCTTACAAATGGGCTAACTAGCGTGCCTGAAGTGCAATGAGCGGAAAAAAAGTGACAAAAAAAATTACAACTTTTTTCGGAAGCTATCAAATGGGGCCTAAAGTGTGCCCGAAAACGGAGTTACCAAAACTATCAATAATCCACAAATCAAATCACAAATTAAAGATTGCACAAACCAAATCACAAATTTAAACATTATATAAGTTCAATTTATACAACTGAAACATTAACCCTAACACTCTTCCTCATCATCGTCCTCCTCGACCATACTGCCAGGTTCGATACCTAACACTTTATAATGGTTTCTCTTGTCATGATCAGTCATCTTGTTACACAACGCACACTTTCGTAATTTTTTTTGACCCGTTGCTTCTTCAATCGGATTCTTCATGCGTATTGCTCGTTTTCGCCCTTTTGTTTGAGAAATAATTGGATCAAAAATATCGTCCTCCTCACCTTGTAGGTCAGTGCCGTCAATGACTGGCTGTTTGGCTCGATTGAATCTACCGCCTGGAGTTGTCCGAGTAGTCGGAGTGTCCACAGTTTCTGGTAATGCCATCCTAAACTGTGCATGCTTAGCCTTATCCCGTGCGGCTGCTTCAACTTGATACCTGTACCCATCAAATGTCGACGCTGCATCCATTGATAAACCGTGCATGATGTTACAAAGGTGATTATATCGCAGCGTCTCAGATTGCTCGAAATCAACTGAAACATTGGGCACGTAAGGAATGTGACCGTGGACTCTGTTGGCTTCCTTCGTCCACCGTTCCAAGATATACGGTGGAGGGATTTCACTAGCATTCTTGGCGCTCAAAACCCTCAACGCGTGTCGACAAAGTATACCTTTATGCTCAAACAGTTGACAGTTGCAATTAACCAACCCGGTGTCCTTACAAACTGCTACGGTAAAATGTCGTCTGGTCCTCGGAGCCGACGAAGAGCACGGATTGGCGAAGTTCGTCACATTTGTCAAAGCATAAACCTTGATATCTCTGGTGGAATACTCGTGCAACTTTGTCATGCCATATTGATTCGACTTTAGTAGTTCCTCTTGAAACTGTCGAAACATTTCCTTGGTATAGACTTGAGCCGCATGAGCCTCTAAAGGTGAATAAAGTAGTATAGCTCTTTCTTTGCAAACTGTAGCCGCGTCGGCTTCTCTCTCACGGTACAATTGCCTGTCAACGGCTTTCTGCATCTCTAGTACGAACTCCGCTATACTTGAAGACTGGCCTACGTACCCATCAAAGAATGAATTCATAGCTTCGCTTCTCGAGGTCGTAGTCATTCCGGCTGCAAAAAACTTCTTGGTGTAGGCACCGACCCACTGTGTCTTGATCTCATACAACGATTGTAACCATTCGTGATTGTGCAAATAGTAAGTATCCATTAACGTGGCCCACCTCTCCTCGAACACGTCTACCGTCAACGATTTCTTCACACATGTATTAAAGTCAGTCTTGAATGACGGATGGTTTGCATATACATGGTGAAGCCGTTCGGGATATTTGTTGCTTATGTGCCATGTGCACAGGCCATGGTGAGTATCTGGAAGGACCTTAGCGATTGCATTTTTCATTGCCAGATCTTGGTCGGTGATGATGGTCTTTGGAGGAATATGATACATTGCTTGAAGCCACGTTTCAAATAACCACGTAAATGACTCCTCCGTCTCATCCCTAAGCAGGGCAAAGCCAAACGAGATTGACTGATAGTGGTGGTTCACCCCGGTGAACGGAGCAAAAGGCATAGAGTACTTATTGGTGCGGTATGTGGTGTCAAACGTCACAACATCCCCAAAATTTTGGTAAGCAGCTCTAGAACGGGGGTCCGCCCAAAATATAGTACTAATGCGGTTCTCATCATCCAGTTGGAGACTGTAAAAAAATCCAGAATTCTCACTCTGAAGGGACCTGAAGAGATCAAGTGTAGTTTGAGAATCACTCTTACCGAAAGACTCTCTCCTCTGAGCACGAAGTTCATTTCGAAGGTCTACTTCGTTGAAACTCAACTTGTCAATCCCCCCAGCCTGGCTTGAGAAAACCCCCATCATCTTAGAAGGTGGAATTTTAGCCTCGGCCATTGTAAAAATTAGTTGTCTGTGTGCCGCGCTTATTTCTCGGTGTTGATGAATTTGACCAATCTTACTGGGGGTCATCAACTGATGATTATGGCTCAACTCCACTCCTGTGACAACCCAATGGTTTTCATTTTTTCGGTGTACTGCATACACATGGGCCTTGCAGCCGGTACCCGGAAATGTGTCCCGTTTTCTTTGTCTTGTTGTCCCTTCGTCACTGATCCGAACGACCGGAGTTACATGCGGTGCTCCTCTATGACACTCAAATAGTCTTGCACAAATTTGATCTGTATTCGCCCGTTTTCTAGTCGTCTTAGTTCTAATACCGAAACCTATCGTTTTCGAATATGCTCTATAGTATGCTTCAACTTCGTCCAGTGCTTGAAAAACTTGACCAACGTAAGGTGGATCAGAACCTTCACAAAAATTATTTCCTCCAGTTGCATCCATATTTATACTGTAATCTAAAAAATAAAAATTATATCATTCTCAACAAGTCATAAATTTAAATAAAAGAAGAATAAAATTTATTTAAACCACCGTCTTTCGGGAAATTTGGTATAATGTAAAATTAGCAAAATAGCCCCCGATGAGCGGCAAATTACCGAAATGCCTCCGGGGGTTCATTATCACCCTAACGCCCCAAATCAGCTTCAAAACAACCTTTCAGGTGCTTTGCTTACATTTCTGGACTAAGAAATCCTTTGAAAAACTTAACGCTGCAAATTTACGAAAATACCCCTATCGGGGATGCGAATTACCAAAATGCCCCCTGACAAAAAAAATCTGAAAAGTGCTTTGAAATGGGATTTTAAGCTTCCTGAATTCACTCTTTAAAATAACTTTTCAGGTGTCTCACACCCTTTCCTGAACTAAAAGTTATTTTAAGCACAAATTTGTGTAATGTAAAATTAGCAAAATAGCCCCCGGGGGTTCATTGTCACCCTAACGCCCATCAAACCAGCTTCAAAACAACCTTTCAGGTGTTTTACTTACATTTCTGGACCGAAAAACTTTTTTTCGGAAAAATTACCAAAACACCCCTCGCGGGGGGGCAAATTACCAAAATGCCCCCTGGCTTCAGAAAATATCAAAAGTGCTTTAAAAAGCTATTTTAAGCTTCCTGAGTTCATTCTTGATCTAAAAAGTATTTTACGGATTTTTCGCCTAAAAATCCCGAACCGGTGTCCGGATCGAGCGCTTAAAAGCCCGTTCGGCCAAAAAATTAGCTAACGGCTTCGGAATGGCCCGAATTCCTGGGGAATGGAACTTCCCAACACCCTAGGGTTCTCA